>JASANF010008396.1:0-22185 GCA_030248245.1 Trissonchulus sp. WLG1_4 | reverse complement strand
TCCTTTGAACTCTGCCTTTTTCCCAGGGTGGTGCGTCAGAGTACATTCGAAACCATACCAACGTTCCTGGACTAATTTACTTGCTTTATTGGACAACCTTTAGTTAATGGTTTTTGAAATTGGGGCTCATTTTTGGAGCGCATAAGATCAAGTTTGGTTGTAATCCGACGACCCAACAGTGCTTGCGCAGGTGACACCCCAGTTGTGGCGTGCGGAGCATTTCGATAAGCGATCAGAAATTGGGCCAAATGCCGCTTATCTTCTTTCGAGATAACTGTTTTTTCATAGAATTCTTGAAAGTTTGCACAAACTTGCTCAGCTAAACCATTTGACGCTGGGTGATAAGGTGGCGTTAAAATATGTTGAATTCCATTGTGTTTACAAAAATCTGCGAATTGTGCTGAAGTGAAGGCTGAACCGTTGTCTGAAACAATTGTAGATGGCAGGCCAAATCGGGCAAAAAGATGACGTAATGCTGTTACAGTTGCTTCAGTTGACGTATTTTAGTTCATCTATCACCTCGGGCCATTTTGACATAGCATCTACAACTATCAACCAAATAGTTCCTCTAAAAGGACCGGCATGATCAATATGCAACAAGTTCCATGGTCTTTTCTCCAATGGCCAGGTTGCAGGTGCTTTCGGAGGCATCTTTGCTTGTGTATTGCAATTAGCACATTTCTGTGCCATATGTTCAATATCCATGTCAATTTTTGGCCACCAAACGTGTTCTTTAGCCAGTTGTTTCATTTTTGTAGTGCCAATGTGACCTTCATGCATCAACTTTAAGGTTTGAACACGAAGACAGCTCGGGACAATTATTCGATTTCGCCACAGAAGAATGCTGTCATTTGTCAAAATTTCCGGTCGTTTTTGAAAATATGGCTTTAAATGTTCATCCTTTTTCTTCAACTTTCTAGGCCATCCCAGAGTCACGAATTCAGACACTGTCTTTAGTGTTGGATCAGTTGCAGTAGCTTTCCCAATTTCTTCCCAACTAATCGGAAATTGTTCAAATTGTTTGATTAAAAATTGTTGAAGTGAACTATTTTTGTCGAGCTCGGTATCAGCTCTGTCAACAGGCAATCGTGAAAGGCAATCAGCCGGGCCATTGTCACTGGAACTGACAAATATTATTTCATAGCTATACATGCTCAAAGTCAGTGCCCACCGATGTAAACGATTCACTGCACAGGCTGGTAAACCCGCTTTGGGACCAAAAAGCACCGCTAGCGGTTTGTGGTCGGTCGCTAGTGTGAACTTCCAGCCAAGCGGATACCGCTTGAAACTTTGTGACACCATAAATTATTCCAAGTGCTTCTTTTTCTATTTGACTGTATTTCTTTTCTTGATCTGTAAGCATACGTGAAGCGCAGTCAATTAGTTTGCCAGTCTTTTTCCCTTGAAGCAATACAGCTCCGATTCCTTCTGATGACGCATCGCACATCAACGTGATAGGTGCTTCAGCATGATAATGAGAAAGTACAGCATTGGCAGACAAGGCATTTTTCAGACTTTCGAAAACGCGCTTCTTTCTTTGGCTTCCCATTTCCAAACGGACTCTTTTTTTAGCAGTTCCGTCAGAGGAGCAACAAGACTCGACAAATTCTTGACAAATCTGCGGAAAAAATTGGCCTTTCCCAGAAACGAACGAAGCTCTTTTACATTTTTTGGGGGCGGCATATTTTTGAGCGCTTCGACTTTTTCAGCAACTGGTTTGATACACCATCCTTTGAAACATTGTGTCCTAAATAAATTGCTTGTATTCAACATAAATTCGCATTTCTTTTTGTTCAGTCGGATGCCCGCATTTCGTAAACGTTTGAAAACTTCACGTAAGTTTTTGTAATGCTCTTCATCTGAGCGACCCGTAATAATAATATCGTCTAGATACCATGCGGTTCCCTGGCAGCCACTTAAAATTTCATCCATCATGCGCTGGAAAATGGCTGGCGCAGAGGGATATGCCAAACGGGAGCCGCTTAAACATTTTTAAGCCATACGGGGTTGTAATCACGCAAACTTTTTGGCTTTCCTTATCCAAAGGTAGCTGATTATATGCTCTGGCCATATCGAGCTTTGTGTATTTTTGTCCACCTTGTAGTTTTTGTAATAATTCATCAACACGCGGGATGGGATGTTGGTCAGTCTCAATTTGTGGATTAACAGTGACGCGAAAATCGGCACACACCCGAACGGTACTGTCCGGCTTTGTCACACAAACGATTGGCAGCAGCCCAATCTGAGCAAGGAATGGACTCAATGATACCATCACGTTCATCTCTGTCCAACGATTTTTCTAACACCGTCTCGTAAAGCAAATGGAAGAGCACGTGGTGGAAAAAGAGATTTCAGGAGACGCGTTCGGTTTCAATCTAATATGGGCTACATGCGTTTTAATGCAGCCAAGTTTATCTTCGAAAAGTTCAGCATATTCATTGACAAGATTTTCCACCGTAGGTTTTGTGCAGCTTTTGCTAACTTTAGCAAAATTTAATTGTATCGGTTCAATTAAACTAAGCCAATTGCGACCTAATAAGGCCGGACCCTTGCTTTTTATTACATATAATGGAAGAGTTTGACTAGTTTCTTGGTACTGTACTGGGACCATAACTTTGCCGACAATCGGAATAATATCGCCAGTATGAGTGCGCAGTGTAATATCCGGCTTTTTCAAGGCCATAAAATTGCAAAATTTATTGTCCCAGTCTTGTTCAGTCATAACGGATATACCGGCACCAGTGTCTAGTTCCATTTTGATAGGTTTGTTAGCTATTGTCAAATCAACCATAATTGGCGGAAATTGATTGTTTGCAAATGAGTTTATAAAATACAGGGGCAAATCCGTACTGTCTTTATCACTGTCATTGCTACAATTAGACACTTCATGCTGGTCTGGTGCATTGTCAAGGTAATATGCACCAGACCTGCGTCGATTGTTATTCAAATTTAAAGTTTGAGCAGATTCTCTGCTTACGTTCCTTAGACGACAGATAACAGCAATATGACCGGGTTTCTGGCAGATATGGCAAATAGCATTCGCAAATCTGCAATCGGAAACTCGGTGATTACTTTTACCACAGTGCTTGCAAACACTAAATTGCTTATTTGGGGGCTTGCGTTGTTGAAAACGGAGTCTTGACGAGTTAATTAAATGTAGGTTTGAACTGGAGCACATAGTTTTGGAATCTCTGTCTGCAGTTTCCATCGAGTGCGCCAACTCGACGGCTCTCGGAAGCGTCAAGTCGCGCTCGCCCAGTAACCGTTTTCTCATCCCGTCCTCTTTCAAGCCGCACACAAATCTGTCGCGTAGTGCTTCATCGAGAAAATTGTTAAATTCACATGTAATAGCCAGTGCTTTTAGAGCTGCAAGAAACTGGCTGACAGACTCGCCATCAATTTGGTCGCGTTTATAGAACTTATAACGTTCAGAAATAATCAAGGGAGCTGGTTGAAAATGCGCCTGAAGAGTGTCCGACAATTCTTGTAATTGAATTTCAGCAGGGCGACGAGGGGCCACCAACTGTTTTAAAAGTTGGTAAATTTCAGCGCCAAGGGTACTCAGAAAAATCGCTTTTCTTTTTTCTTCAGTTTCAATGTCATTAGCAACGAAAAATTGTTCTAGGCGTTCAATATAGGAACACCAAGTTTCCACGGTAGGCTGGTACTTTTCCAGTTTGGAAGCCATTGCACTACCCACTGCGCCAATGTTAAGCTTTTAGAAACTTTATTTATAATCGATTTTTGAAATCAGCCAATTTGTATTCGTATATGAAGTAGTACCAACAAGCATCGTGTCAAATCTACAATCTTTTGAGTAGCCAAGTTTACAAGTCTTATTTATATCATAAACCTTATGTCCTGGGCTGACCTTTTGAAAGCGGCTATGCCAATGCGTATATGAGGGGGGGATGGGGGCTCCCACGTCCCACCCCAAAGGGGCTGGGGGAATGGTCCAGAAAATTTGGACAAAATTGAGTAATAAGAGCACGTTTTTGCACTTTGCATAATGTAATGTATTTTTGATCAACCAGGGAGAAGGGCCCAAAAAGTTGGCCGGAGAGCCTCCCCCCAATTTTGACCCCGTTTTGTATGGCAAGCAATATATGCCAGATGATCTTGTGATGATTTCAGACAGATCTAATGAAGCGCGAGTTTGATGGCATCCAGTCTCGCCAGCCCAAGGAGCTGTTGAACATGAAGCGCTACGAGCTGCCCGGGCCGACGGCGGGGCGCATGACTGACGTGGCCGCCTGGACTGAGGCCGTGGAGAATGCTCAAGCACAATTGGAACATCAAGCGCTCAGGTCGGTATAATATGCTATTATGATTGTAGAAATTAGCTTTAGCAAGAGTACATAAAAGTGTGTGTGTGAGTGTGCGTGTGTGTGTGTGTCACACAAATTAACCATTCCGTGTGTGTGTTTGTCAAAAAACGTCTTTTGTTGAAATGCGAAAGCAGGAAGGTTTTTCTGAGCTCTTTTTTTAACAAAACAAAAAATCTACCGCGTTTGTGGGATGAAAGATGAGATCAGTTTGATATGCTTTTCAGGAGTAGACTCTAGCCTGGAGGTGTTGCTGTTTAGAATCTGCAATCTGGACCTGATGCTCGATTACGGGGCGGAAACGTGGAAGTCCTACAACGCAGTCCTGCAGCAAATGCTCGACATGGCTCAAAAACAGATCGCAACGCTCAGGTTGGTCCGGTTCATACTAATTGTTCTTGTGGTTTTGTCCTTAAGCAATTCCAAAAAAAGTGATTGGGCAAATGTCGCAGTTTGTTGTACAAACGAAGTAATGTTGAACTTGAGAAAAAAAGTTGACTCCGGTCTATTGCCTCTTCGCCAGTATTGTTTTTTGTTGCATAAAGGAATTAGTTTTTTCCTACTAAATGAACCACAATGTGTTATATAACTCTTTAGTCTGTAAGTGTATTTTTTGAATATAATATGAGCGTAGTAGAGTACTTAATTGTGACGTCTCTGAAAAAAACTAAAATAAATCTCTCCCCGTTCGAGACGAGACAAGAATAATATTATATATGCTTTTTTCAGACAAGAAATACAAGAAATCAATTACGAGCGCAAGAAAAATCAAGTAGACGCGGGGGAACAGTTGAAACATCTGGAAGAAAAGTATGTAATTAAGCATGATATTTGGCTTGCATCGAAGTGCTATAGCTCGAGAATTAAAATAAATCAATTGTTGATTGAGAATAACACAAATGAATATTTCGAGATTTTGCAGGCTGGACGGACAAACGGCTGTAAGTATGAGTCATCCGTATTTTGTTAATTATTTTTAGATGGGTTGGGTTAATGACGAAGAACTACGAAATTGAGGGTGCGATTGTTGACCTAGAACGGGAGACAGAGGAAATTCGGATGGCCGCAAACAACAACAGCAAATTCGCGCACAGATAGTAGTGATTCTGATTTGCACGCTATTTGGGGTCAGATTTTTCCAAACCAAAGTCGCCTATTGAGATTATTTTTGAAGACTGATGAGAGGTTAAGATATTATAACTTAAGACTTTTGGTTTAAAAAAATGGCCCAGATTATAATATTTTTAGCACAATCAGTGGGACTCACATTTTAGTGTTTAGCTGAGACGTTTATTAACTTTTTTATACGCGAGTGTAAAATACGTGTAAAATGTTTCATTACGATGTTGCTACTGTATGACCAAAAACATTTAGATTGATTTCAAGGGTAAACGCCTTTTGTGAATCTCAACCAATATGTCTGTAAAGCACTGTATAAACACGACATGTGTAGTAAAGTTGCTATAACTGATCGTTTATTACCACAAAGATTAGAAATTGTTTGTAATCAATCCACTTGAACGTACGAATTTTCATAATGACTACTAACTATACAATTTTTTGGGGTAAAAATTTTGGGATTGGGGCTCTCCGTCCAAATTTTGTCGACACTTCCACCTGATCGACCAATAATGCGAAAAATTTGATACAATGCCAAAATGTTCAAAAAAGTGCCTTTTTTACCCACTTTTGCTCAGATTTTCGGGACCCTTCCCCGTGGTATTTTCCGGTAGGTCCCTCATCTCCTCTTTTATGTATGCTACTAACTAACCACAGCTGCACAGATACGAGTTACAAAAGGCTACCCGACCCCCCCCCTTAGACAAAAAACGGTTTAGCGACATGAAAGTGGAGGTTTTTTCTGTCATCTTTATTTTGTGACATCATAGGGGGTGGGTGAACATCTATCTGTGCAGCTACATATTGTATGACGTATATATTTTTCTTATATGAAGTTTTGTCGGCTTTATGTTATGTTGTGTTTATGTACTCGACTATCCTATTCTGGTATGAATCGTCCATTTTCGCTGCTTTCTCACAAAGTAGCGTGGTGTGAGATTGTTGATTCCTTTTTTGCAGGAATCAGTGTGAAGGCTTATAGTTCTCTGTAGTGAGCATTGATGCATTTTTGTGCGTAGTTGTTTTTTGTATACTCTAGTGCTTTTTGAAATGTGATTGGAGGTACTATATAGTTTTCATTGAGATATTTTTTAGTTTTAAAACTTTAAACGTTATTTTTCTGAGTTATGTTATGAATTCATGAATGATTTCCTGGACGGTAAAAAAGCTAAAAAGCACAGTTTTGGAATGCAGAGTTTTTGCCATCCGATAGCATTATCTGCCCCTAAATGTGATTTTTGTGAATGTGGGACCATTATTCTTGTGGAATGTTAATTGACTGTTTTCTCCCATAGTGTACTTTGTGCTCAGTGTAAGACTGGTGGTTGTGTAGTAATGCACTGATAATAATACATGATTTGTCAATGACAACTTGTTTGTTACTTTGTTTACTTCAGGTTCGTGTAAGAAGGTACAATCAAAATTGTTTCAGTTCATGTTTAACAAGGAAGGAACTGTTAAGTACAAAAATAGCTGTTTTGTAAACAGAATGGTATTCGGCCTTGTATATACTAAAAATTTTGGCAACTATGGTTATTATTAAATTTTGTTACTAAATTAAACTTGAATCTTTTGATGGAGGGTAGGGTGGTAAGTTGTTAAGTGACTAGCGTAGCTAGAAAGTGAAAAAAGTTAACGAATAAAATTGAGTGTATAATATTTCATGGAAGGAAATTCCTTGTAGTATTCATGCACCGTTAATTTTGCCCCATCAACACAGTTTATTTTTCAATTTGGATTGTTGGCAGCTAAAAGGTGGTAGATTTAGATATTATGCTATGTTACTTTGTTTTTTAGTTTGTTACGTTCACATACGAGCGAAATCAGCGCAATTTATTTTAAGCACAGTTTTTTTGAATTGTTAACGTATCAGAACTTTATCAGGCCGGATCAAAGAAAACATGTTTATGCGAAAATATTTATTTGAACACATTGGGAACAAGAATGTATACATATTCCCAATTTGTACTACTTCCGTGTGAATGATTCAGTAACTTTTACGTACCATGGCTATACAGCAAACTGTATTTTTACAGTGTAATATTTTTTAATAAAACTTTTAACTCTTATCAAGTTGTTTTTTGTGATTAAAGTTTGTGAAATATGCATTGTCATTGCAGTATTATTTGGTGCGCAAACACGTTACATAATTCTGGTGGGGTTGTAAGATGCATAGGATTTTCACGTGAGGGGTTAACTGGTTATCAGTATAATATTTGTACTGGCCCCGGCGAAATATTAACTGAAAGTTAGTAAAACGTACGTATATTGTTTTTGTTTAGTGCGCAAAAAGTAAATGGGGGTTTTATACGTGTGAATTAGCTGGCTGTCTTTACTGCTACTCATTAAGGCCTATTCACACGAGGGCGCGTGAGCGGCCGCGTGAGCATAAGCGGTCGCATTCTATAATTAGAATGTTCTCATTGCTAGCTGCATTATTTCACACAATGCAGCAAGTAGTGTGAGTATGTGCACATTCTAATTATAGAATACGCCATGGAGTAACATGCGCCCTCGTGTGAATAGGCCTTTAGTCAGAATTTTGGTTGAACCGAATTCTGTAATCCTGCTGGCATGCAAAAATGTTTACAAATGAAAAATTGTAACCAGCAATAGCTGACATTTCAAAAAATGCTTTGGAATAAGTATATAATGTAGAGAAAGATAAAATAAAATTATTTAGACTGGGATTTATAAGCGGTCCTTTCAGTGTTTCTGAAATGATTTATTGAAAGTTGGCACTTTTGTCAAGTGGTTCTTGGACCAAAAGTTTTTTGTCCATGAGACTTTGATTGCCAAAAAATCGGTTGTTTAGAATTGAAAACGTTTTCATTTAATGTGTAGATTACGTGATAAAGCTGGATACTGGACAGCTATCAAATTCTGGGGGGGGGGCTGCAAATCAGAGAAGTTACCTTCTTGGGGGGGGGTTAAACCCACCACGTCCAGGTATGCTAAAAAGCCAATAAAATTATGTAAAATTTCGGTCGAAATTTGTCAGGACAAGTGAAAGGCGCGTGATCCACTGCATGATAGCAATAATAGAAAACTTTTACCTAAATTAAAAATAATGTTTAAAAATATTTTGTCACTTCAAATCCATGCTTTTCGAATCTTGTTCGAGTCAACTCCGTAAGTAAGTGTCAACCCAAAAATACTTAAAATGTTTGTTTTTATCCCAGTTGTGTTTCACTAAACTGTTAAAAAAGACGTGAATGTCAATGTTAGTGTTCGGTTGTGAATTGGAGATATACATAAAAGCTGGAAAATAGAATTATTGAGCAGAAAATGCTTCGCCAAAAAATAACCAGCGATAACTTGTTGAATAACATTAGCCAGCTGTCAGTTTATCGGCAAGTAAAGTGCTGTAAAGGTGATAGTCTTCCTTTCAGAGCTTAGGGTTCACTGATCCTGTTCGGTAATTTACTAGTCAGCTCTGAATGTAGTCGAGACAAGCTGTGGTCTACCGTTCGGTGTTACGGTTTGATGTTGCTATTGGTCTGGTAGTCTGGCTTTGTAACAGGTGCTGGATGCTGGATACAGTTTAATTTCGAAATAGTGAGACAGTTGGCTTGTTTATTTGGGTTGACTTGGCTTGTTTATTTGGTTAGAGTATATACGCGATAGTGTCTAACAAGGGTAAGAATCATACATTATGTATGAGGGGGCCAAGGGGGATGGGGGAAATCCCCCCTTCCAAAAAAATTCTAGGGACCGGGGGAGAGTCTCGAGAATGTGGGCAAAATTTGGTAAAAATGGCATCTTTTATAAAAATTTCACAAATTTTTTTGCAAAAAATGGGGTATTTTTGGTCGGATCAGGGGGGAGGGTCCCCCCAAAAAAAAATTTGAGTATGGTAAGAGTAGGTATATAATATCATGTATTCATGTACACATAAGAGTGTCTAGGAAGGTCAAGAGTAGGTAACATATGATTACGATGGCATAATAATTGGGGTGCTACTTTAGCCAAATTTACGGATCCTATCTCTCTTTCGTCTTGTTGAACCGAAATCTGTGATCCAGCTGGCATGGAAAAATGGTCAAAAATAAAAAATTGTAACAAAAAATAGATGACATTTCATTAAAATGCTATGGAATAAGTATATATAATAAAGGTATCCGTATCCCGAAAATACCCTAAATTTTCGTAACACTGCCTGTTTCCACTTTTACTGAGATTTTCGGTTTATATCTGTTTTTGGGGGATTCCCTCTATCCTCGTACATGTCTGAGGGCAAGGCAATAGTACATAATCAAAGTCTCAGAAGGGCAAGAGTACATAATAGTGTCTCAGAAAGGTATATCTCAGTAAGAGTACATAGTCTCCAGTAGGGCAGGAGTACATAACAGAGTCTCATATGGCTCAGCTATAGTATTTTTAAGCCTTTTTTTTGCTCGTTTAGTCCGACTAAAAAACTACTTTGTTTTTTATGTGTTGCAGTGAGTAATGGGTGACACGAGTCCCGCGCCGCTCTCCCCCACAGCCGTACACCAGTCCCCGCAGTATACGCAAAACCAAATCAGTCCAACCAACCTCTCCAAACACACCACCCCGCTGCATACTAAACGGGTTTTCAAGGTATATACCCGGGTTGACTTGACTTCGAATAGATATTTCATTAAGACTGTGGTGCAGTTTGACACGAGTTGTTTTGGTAGTGACTTAGATGCCTGATTCTGTAGTGTAGTTTGATAGATCGTGGTTTTCGGGGGTTACATAATGGCTGGCAATTTACTGGGGTCGGTTTTGTGAAATTTTTTTTCTCTCTCCTCTCTCCATGTTATTGGATATTTTTGGATAAAAAAGGGAACGGAATATTGAGTAGCGACAGCCAAATTGTTGTCTTGCTAATTTATTAATTAGCTAATTAGTTAATTTAAGATTCTGTGATTGCCTGCAGGGACACACCCGAGACATTTAGCTCGACATACGTAGTTAGACAAAATAAATGATAATATACCAAATTACCAAGTACATAATATGTATATACTTATTATTTGGCATAAACCAACCATCGCTATTTTTATTTATTAACTTCATGTCGTGGCACTAAACGAAATGCAAACAAATACTGGCTAGTGGCTATGGTCTCCATACATGTGTAGCTGAGTAAATTAAGGGGGGAGCCGTCGGGGAGGGTGCTATGGATTTTTACCCATTTGAGGCGGGGTGAAGATGGTCTCCATAGTCCATTGACTGTTCTAGGTGATAATAATCGGTGATCCAAACGTGGGAAAGACATGTCTCAGTTTCCGGTTTTGCAACGGGCGATTCCCAGAAAAGACGGAAGCCACAATTGGGGTGGATTTCCGGGAAAGAGTGCTCACTATTGACGATGAGCTGATCAGGGTCAGTCGGAATTCGGACTAAACGGACTCGACTACTTTAAGTTCGAAGTTTAGGAATGGAATCGGACTAACTGACGAGCTAAAATGTCAGCTTTTAAAATGTTAGTCCGAACCAAGTCTTAAGTATTCACCGGACTAAAGATTGTGACATACACGCTAAAATTAGCCCCCCCCCCCAGATTAGAAATTTCGGGACAAGCCCCGCCTCAGATTTGACCCACCGGGACAAGCCCCGCCTCAGATTTGACCCACCGGGACAAGCCCCCTTCCTTGTTGCTGAAAGAAAGGGGCCAGAGTAGGGATGGAAGTCTCGGTTTTTTTCCGAGACCGAGACCGAGACCGAGACCACGAAACCGAGACTACCGAGACCGAGACCAAATTCCGAGACCGCCAAAACCGAGACTTTGGGTCATTTTTTGCCATTTTTTCACCTATTTGTTTGATGACTTTTTACAAGTTTTTAGGTAAACTTACAAGTTCATGGTCAGACACCTTATGTATATATAACTAACAGCTACATCACGGTAATGTTGGTTACGTTCCTGGTTCTTTCCTCCTCTTGTGTGGATGTGGGGCCGTGTCTACTTAAATACTGTGAAATTTTGACCTTTGTCCCAAAGCAGACGCAATTTGTCCTTGTTCACGCCAGAAAATAGCAATTTCAGACACTGTTTGGCTGAATTTAGTTAAAAATCGCTCAGCTTGTATTGAAATTACCAATGTTCTGCTAAAATATACACCCAGGATAAAAAGGGTTTTTAGCTCAAAAATTAGACCTGCGCGTCGTGACGCTCTTTCATTCTTTGCCTCCGGCGTGACACCCCTTTAAATTGTGCCCCCTCAATCCCCTGGAACTAAATTTTAGTTGGGAGTAGAGTCTTCCCTTTTCATCTACCGAACTACATGTGTCTCCCTCACCGCATAATTTTGAGTAGTGCGTCCAGTTGAACTTTCACAGATTTATTTTTGATTTTTTGCTAAACTCATATATACTAATTGGAAATTACAGTTAAGTATGTCAAGTCACCGATTGGTATAACAAAGTGACCAGCCAAATACTAAAGATTAAAGAATAAAATAAAATAATAATCACACAGACAGACTTGAAAGATAATATGAAACAAGAAACCTAATCACAAACATTATGTATATATACTGTGTTTACTGATAAACTAAACAACCACGGTAAAGTTTTTGGAAAAAAAATCGACAGAATCTCACTGTTTGATGTGAAATTTTGATGAAATAAAAACTTCCGAAAAAAATTGCCTGCCAAAAATATAAACCAAAGGGGGGACCACAGGAAAATTTTTCACAGATTTGTAAAACCGAGACCGGGTACAAACCGAGACTTTTCGACTACAGAGACCGAGACCGAGACCGAGACTGGGCTAGTCTCGGGTTTTGACCGAGACCGAGACCGGGACCGAGACTTCCATCCCTAGGCCAGAGCTCTCAAAAATTGCCCCAGATCGCCGTAAAATGCTTCAAAAACGAGCAAAACGCGAAAAAATTGCTAAAAATAGCCAAATTTTGCCGAAAATTTTCCCTTGTTAGGCAAAAATTCAAAATTTTTGCTTTTTTGTCCGCCCAAGCGTCCGAAACTTCGGGACAAGCCCCTCCTAAGCTCCTATAAAATAACGCCTACACATTCTGCAGTGTATCAAGTGTATTAAAGTGAAAGCTTCAAAAATCAATAAAACGTTCTAGGCACACTAAAATGAAGCTACTGAGCTGAAATTACTAGACATTTAACATTATATTACTATGCGCGGATGAATTTTATGTACACGCACCTACACGTGACTATAAAAGCTATAATCTGATTGGCTGATTCCGTACGGACACGGACAAAAGTTGAACTGAATTCAAAACTTGACTTCCGGACATCCGGACAGCCTTTACGGACGCTCACGGACAAGTTCTTACGGACATCCGGACAACTATGAATCAAACTGCTCTTACGGACACGGACTCGGACACGGACAGCCCTTACGGACAACTATGAACCGGGCTCTAGGCGTAAAGACAAATGAACTAGATTTAACGACAAGTCTGAACTAGGTTAAAGCACAAGTGTGAGCTAGGCTTAAGGACGACTATGAACCAGGCGTAAGGACAAGTCTGAACTCTGAACTAGGCTTAAGGACAAGTCTGAATTCTGAACTAGGCTTAAGGACAAGTCTGAACTCTGAACTAGGCTTAAGGACAAGTATGAACTCTGAACTAGGCTAAAGGACAAGTCTGAACTCTGAACTAGGCTTAAGGACAAGTATGAACTCTGAACTAGGCTTAAGGACAAGTATGAACTCTGAACTAGGCTTAAGGACAAGTATGAACTTTGAACTCGGCTTAAGGACAAGTATGAACCAGGCTTAAGCACAAGTCTGAACTAGGTTAAAGAACAAGTCTTAGCCAGGCGAGTGTTATTTTAGATCCAGCTGTGGGACACGGCAGGCCAGGAGCGCTTTCGTCAGTCCATGACGGCGCACTACTATCGGAACGTGCACGCCGTGGTGCTGGTCTACGAGGTGAGCAAGGCCAAGAGCTTCCACAACCTGGCCCACTGGGTGGCCGAGTGTCGCCGTCACAGCGTGGACTTCCGCCAGGTGCCCGCCCTCATCATTGGCAACAAGTGCGACTGTGAGCCGGACGAGAAGGCCGTGCCCATTAACCAGGCTCAGAAGTTTGCCGATACGCAAGTTGGTGGAAGTTTTTCTGTGTACTGGTCTGGGGGGGTTAGGTGTAGGTTTGGCGAATGGATCTTCGGACTGGAGATTGTAGTTTTCTTAGTGTAGGATTCATAGATTAAAAGATGTGTGGGGTGTAGAAGCTTTTTTGTAAAAAATGTTGAGTCCGCGTTGCGGGGTGATAAGGCAAATTTCCTGCCAACTGAAATCCGGGTGTGGTGTATATAGGAGCAGGAGGTGGCTTTTATCACTGGTCCACTTTTGAGAAAAGGCCACCCACCACAGCCTTTCCTCCATCCATACATCATACTGAATGATGTAACGCGGTCCAAAATTTGATTGGCCTCGCTCTCTGTCTTAGTTTTGAGGACCCTTCTACCTGGTCGACAAAAAAACACCGACAATTTTTGAAAAACCGCTGTTTTTACCTATTTACTTTTGCTTTGTGCTTGAGACGTTGTCTCCCTGGAATAGATATGTTTACGGTCGCTTCCCTATTCCTCCCTTATTAATGTATGACCCATGTCCGTCTATGGTCGTAGGACATGCCCCTGTTCGAAACGTCTGCGAAGGCTGATTCCGAGGCAGATCACGTGGAGTCCATTTTCATGACGCTCGTGCACAAACTCAGGGAGGCCAAACGGATGTCGGTGCAGCCCAACCACGCTGACGGACAGGAACAGCCAATCAAAATTGACCAACAGGCCACGCCCACCTCCAAGTCATGCTTCTGTAGTAGTTAGTAGATACGGGTATTTATGTAGCGACTAAAACCTTGGTTTAAGATAATTATTCGTAACGAATCAGGCAATATTTCGTAATGATATTAAGTGCAAATCATATGAAAACGTATGTAAACCACGGTTTAATAAATCCACCTTATAAGTTTGAGTTGCTTGAAAGACCATCTCGGCTCAGCAGGCGTCACCTCTCCTTCATTTTTCATAGTTTCTGTATTGTAGGCTTATAGTTATAGTGGATTCATACTTACAGCCGTGTGTCCGTTCCGGCGGTAAAACAACGAAATAAACGCGCCGCAGGTTCATTTTACACACTAATAGTGGCGTGATTTTGTAGTTTTGCCGGCCAAACGGACATACGACTGTAGGTGTGCATGGAGAACGAGAAGTGGTCATATAAAGGGGGCAGACTACTTCCTCCATATCAGTACCAGTTCTGTGCCATTGATTTTAGTACATTCCACAAGTCTACGGGCTTTTTGGTTTTTTGTTGAAATGTTTTTTAACCGTTCAGTCGGACTAAAATTAACTTGTTTTGTCCAGTAAAGTGATGAGCCCTCAGAATGTTTTGTTTCTAATCGTCCTGCGTTAATTTGAAATGTTTTCAGATATTGGTTATGGAAAAGGTCTTAGATTGTGTTATCGATAAGTAGAAAATTCTGGTTGAATTCACTGTCTCATAACGAGGTGGGGTTGTAGTTTTGTATTTTGTACTGTTGCAGGTAGATCTATGTAAGTCGTTATATTATGCTCATTGCTCACTTGATTTTTTTCTGTGATTTCTGTCTTGGTTTGGGCCTTAGGGTCGATTCATGCTTACAGCCGTATGTCCGCTTAGCTGGTAAAACAAGCTCTTCTGCTGAGTGAGAAGTGGTTAAATTGTGAGGTCTGGGTGTCAATATTTCAGAGTAAATATTAAACGCGGCCATTATCTGTGGATAAAATAATTTTTTAAATTGACCAAACTTATGCACAATGCAGACACATTTACTGTTTTCATTTGCCTGAAAACCTCTCAAACACCAAAAATTGGTGAATTTTAAACAGGTTTTCAAGTTAAAATTTCAAAACTTACATTTTTAAAAAAACGTTAGGTCTCACCGAGATTCGAACTCGGATAACTGGATTAAGAGTCCAGAGTGCTAACCGTTGCACTATGAGAGCCTGTTGGATAGAATCATAACTTAACTAATGTACAAAGCTTCTTTGTGTGCGACAGAGCTGCAGCATCACTTGCGTAATCTAAGATTTGAATAGTGACAACTGAATCGAGCAATTTGATAAAACTTTCAAGATAACATCACATATAGCCGTTTTGCTGATGACAGCTGATCCAGTTGCTCTGCTGATTAGCTCCATGACAAATGTTTGTTGTTTTATAGATGCTGTGTTATCAGCGACCGGTTGGCTCAGTTGGTTGAGCTATGGATTCCGAATCCAAATGTTAGTGGTTCGATCCCACTCCGGCGCTATCAGTTTTGCTGTTCAATGCGAAATTGTCTTTCAAGTTAGGTATGTAGAGAGAAGACGGGAGGTGCCTGCCTTTCTAGTGTTAATTAACACTAGAAAATTGACCTACCCGAAATAACATAGGAGAAGGAGAATCTGAATATAGTATATACGCGGCCCCTGAGGGGGCCGCGTAATAATGTCAATATAGTATGCCATTCATATTAACCTACATCAAAGTATCTGGCGACGAGATTTTTTGGACTTTGGTTGTCAGTATGAGTCGACCCTTACACGTGGTTCATTTTTGTGCGCCTGTGTGTTGTCGAATGTCGGCTATCCTGCTGTTATCGTTAATTGTGTCCTGTTGATCTGATGCGGCTATAGCATATTTCACTATATATAGTTATGTATTTTTCTCTGTGCAATGTATTTCAGTAAATTATTTTGGGTTTTCGTGGATTTTTGGTGATAAATATTTTACACTGTGCGTGATAGCTAGACTGAGAGATTAATCTTTTGCAAAAATAAAGACCTGATCTTTATATGGCTTGACGAATATTTCCCATTCATAGTGTCCTGTTTATACAGACATCCAGAAGTTCAAAGGGTCATCTCGCATACACAGAGCCCGGGTCTGGGTCATTTTCCTCTGCTGCAGAAATTGCTAGGCTGATGAGCTTTTACTCGTTGTCGGGATAAGGAGCGGCTCCACTACCAAGCTACCACGGTAACAATCTTCATGTACTCACTAGCACCACTCACCGGTGACTACTACTGCCCATGCGACGTACCGAAGAACTCAAGTCAAGGGGGTGTAGCGCTTATTCAAAGCGCGGTTTAATAGTTCATAAGACCGTAAGGGCTGTCGTGTCTGTGTCCGTAGGAGTTTCATTCATACTTGACCAGGGCCCGATTTATGGATTTATCGAAGAGAAATATTCGTCATTGAAAAAGCAAATAACTGGTCGTCGTTGAAAACTTTTTCGATGACTAGCTTTTGTCATTTAGAACATTGTTTCATTTGCTTGGAAGCTCTTGATTTTGCAAAGCTGAACAAAGTACATATAATGGTTGCTTCTTGACCTCAGGATACAACATTAAGTTGAAAGTTTTGAAAAACTTTCTAATAGGTTAGGAATGAAAACAAGTTGCCCCTAAAAGGGACAGTGTTCCTCCCCAGAGATGTTCACCATATGACGCGATGTCGTCGTACCCACCTCAGACGTACGTCGGTACATTACATGATCGCGTCTCAATATAGGTAATCTACAACTGATAACATGGCAACCGTTTATTTTGGTTAACTTTACAGCAACATTGGTATTCAAATAATATTTTACCACAAGACCGTTTTCAGACTTGAACTTAGCGGTTTGTTAGCATCTGTAGTGGTACTCTGTTAGTCTGGATCTGTAACCTTGATTTACCAGCTTAAAGGCTTAATTTAAGTTGGACTCAACTGTTTAATGCTTATGCTGAAAGTGCCATCACGAAACTTGCTAATTTAACAGACTTGATTCTGGCCCCCTGCTTCACTCATACAACTAATTTAATCCGCTTAGATCGATAGTACACATCGGGCTAAAATTTAAGTCGGCTTAATGTTGATGGAGAGTTTGTGCGCTTATTCTTGGAGCTTGGAGTAGATATGGGCTTGTGGCCTTGTGGGTCATTAAACTGGGTTTGTCAGATACTCATTACTCAGATGTTGCGGTTATTGGGCCGATAAAGGTTGTCCGAGATGCTACCTTCTATCTGCCTCCGTCCGTTTCGTTTACAAGCTAGTAGCAGCTCCAGCAGGGGCCTGTTGCTCAACTTTACAAGTCTTACAATTGTAACAATTGTAAGTGAAAAAATCTGGCTATTCGTTACGAATTCACTATATAAATTCATTACGAATCACCTGATTTTGCACTTACAATTGTTACAATTGTGAGATTTGTAAAGTTGAGCAACAGGCCCCAGAGTGATTCAAACACTGGAGAATAACAAGCTCTTCTGCTGAGTGAGGAGTGGTTGGTCTATGCGAAATGAAGAGTGTCTATATTCCACAGGAATATAAAACGCGGCCATTTCTTGCAGAACTGGCCCCCTTATCCAAAATAATGAAAAAAAACAGAAATAGTTTTAAATTCGAGATAACTGCGGTTCAAAAAATTAGGAAAACGAACTGCGGTTTAAAAAAATAAGGAAAACGTTTTCAAAAAGGAAGGCTCGTCCTGGACTTGAACCAGGGATCCACATCTCGCACCCAAAGCGAGAATCATTCCTCTGGACTAACGAGCCCTTGTGTCGAAGTTCTTTAAAAGTTAACATAATAAGTGCAGGTGCCAGGTACGTACATACGTACCTAGTCGTAATGTTTGTTTCTCTTTGAAAGTCTGTTTGTATTTGAAGTTTAGGAACAACCAAACAAACTTGGTTGTAGCGACAGATGTACATGGGGGGTCTGGGGGGGGGGGAAGCCCCCCCCCCAGATTTGAAATTCCGGGACAAGCCCCCCCCCTCAGATTTGACCAGTCGGGACAAGCTGCCCTCTCTGAAACCCCAAAATCGTTTCAGATCGCCGTAAAATGCTTCAAAATTGACCAAAAAACGAGAAAATCGCTAAAAATATAGGAATTTCGCTAAATTTCTCATTTTTAGGCAAAAATTGGAAATTTTCGCGTTTTTGGGACTAAATATCGGGACAAGCCCCCCTAAAATGTCGAAAATTTCGGGACAAGCCCCCCCCCCAAACCGAGACCCCGTGTACATGTATGGTTGTAGCTGATTTTATACGTTTCTGCATCGGGTAATATGGAGTTATTATTAATAACTCTAGCTTTTTTAAGTTAAACAAAATCATCACAAAATCATTAAATTACGACTGTTCAAAAGTCACAAAATTTGCTGATTAGCTCCGTTGTTTATTCTTTTATCACAGCTGCCGGTTCGCTGAGGAAGTAGAGCGAAAGACTCCTGAGCGGAGGTGTAGTGGTTCGAGCCCACGCCGGCAAGTTAGCTTTTTCATATTTGTCAAGTTAAACTTTAGTTTAGTTTAATGCGTGAACGTTGTGAGACGGCATTTGCAACAAATTGGAACTAGACGCAGAGCCACAGGTCAGAAAAAACAAAACAAAAGCATACAGTATGGTCCGACTACAGAGGTCACGTGTCAAACAGTAGCTTAGAAGCTTGCAGTTTGTTTTCGAGCTGGTCGTCTATGTAACGATCCTTCGAGGTTTGGCTCCGCCAACGGCCTTGAAGCATTACGAGTCTGTCCGAGACTTTGGCTCGATATGCCGCAGTGGCCGCGCCAGCTCGAAAGCTGTGGGTGCCGATTGATGCGGGATTGAGTACTAGAGATCTAGCCATGTTGCGAATAAAGGACAGAGAGGCTTTGTAGGACAGTGGCTGGCCAGATAATTTTTTGCCGTCGCGCGTGAATGATTGAAACAGGAGAGCATTAGGATCACGTATGCCGCTGAGGAGCAGATAACGTCGCAGAAGCGTTACGGGGCAAGCGATCGACGTCTTGGCTGCAATGTGGACGTTTTGACCGTTTCTAAAGCGGTAATTTGTGGCTTAGGGGATGTGGACAACTATGTGGGAGTCGTCGGGAACTATGCCAAACTTACGCAGCCCGGGGCGCAACGCCAATACGAGGTCAACGCCGACGTCCTAACCTACATCAACGATGCCCTGGCCCTTGCCAACTCATCACACCTATCCCGACGGGTCAAACCCAAGAAGATATCCCGACGCCTCCGCAAGGCCAGAGACCTCCTGACCCATCGCCAGCAAACCCTTCTGATTGGCAACTCTTTCGGGTGGGACGTCGTACGGGTGATAGACAAGGGCGGCTTGAAGAAGAGCCTATCTCCTGCCATGTGGAAAGACCTGCAGGAAGCCTGCAAAATGCTAGGCACCCACAAGAGCTCAACTAGCACCTCCGCCCCAGGCACCAACCGACCTAACCAGCCCTTTCAGCAACGGGGAGCGTCGGAAGTCTCCGCGGCGTTCCCCCAGCTTAGTCGGAGGCAAAAGGTCCACAACGCAGTACTCCAAAAAGGCAAATGCTCCCTGTGCGGCGCCTTCGGCCAGTATGCAGCCAGCTGCCCAACCTCATACAACCCAACCCCCACCCCAGAAAGCTGCCAACCTGGCCCCTCCACGTCCTCCAAGTAACCAAGAGTTGACCTTGTCAGCTCAAGAAGAAGAAACAGTCGAAGGTAGGCAGTATATACAGTTAATATCTGTTAGGCACCAAGTAGTAGCTGCAGCTGGCTCATTCTCTGGGAATTTAAAAAGAAATTGGATGTTCTGGCGAGACTTAGGTGTCCCCGCATATGTTCTACATATAATAAAAAATGGGCACAAATTACCAGTAGCAGAAAACCCACCGCATTTTGTTCTCAAAAACAATAGATCGGCGTTAGATCATTCGGTCTTCGTCGAAGCAGAAATTCAGAACCTACTAGAACCGTTCATCGCGGGCGATCCGTTAATCGCTACAAGTACAAGAAACGACGCAAACGACGCGCCTCTACCCCTCGCTCAGGCAGCGTACGGCTGTGTCAGAGTCAGCCGTTGTCAAGTATGGCACAGGCGTGGTCCGGCTGTTTTCGAGATGTGTTCTGCACGACTCCGCAATCAAAAGCGGCTGTACTGTCTGAATTCCAACGCTGAATGTCTGTGCACTGGGTGCAATTTTCTGTGCTGCAGCTCATTTGCATAAACTGTATAATTATGCAAATGAGCTGATCGGTTGTGTGGGATACGTATGTTGCCAGGCACAAAAGTGAACAAACTGTGGACCTGCTACAACTAACCACCTAGCCACGTTAATCCCGGCCTGGAGTCTGGAGACTATCAGCGCAGATGAAACTAATCGGCATATTAGTTTTTATCGCCTGGCCATCAACCAATGCCAAGTACCAACATGTGAAATGACTTCCAATGTGTGACTTTAATTGTTCGATATTTTTTACTCATTTGCATATCGACTCTGATAGGTCAGCAAAAGTATCAACTGTCAATCTGCAAAATTGAATCAATAGCAACAGGCGGGGATCGTCAGCAAAGGTATGAACAAGCAAAGCCCAATGCAAAATGGGCCTAAAATATCAAACTTATAGACTTTCACTTTGTGAAACAAAAACTGCTGCGCAGCAAATGATCTTCCCAATAAGAAGTTGTATGTAATCTCAAGTTGACAGTTCCAGTTGCAAGAGTATGTTTTGTAGCTGTACAGAATAAATCAGTCTTAGATACTGGTTTCGACTGAGCACCATTTTTTGTTTGCTAGATCAATGTCTGGCTGAAAAATTCATAATTTCATGATCATAAATTGTCGTGACACTGTTTTGTTGGAAATTTTTCTTGAAACAGTGGGCAGTTATTTGAAATTGTATCCATGAGCAATTACATGTCTAAGTAAAATTTTGTTGAACAAAACGCTTTAAAAGATCAATGATTTCACTTATGAAGGCTCCGTTAAACTGTAAATTCAACTTCAACTGTGAACTTGTCTCTCAATCAAAAGTTTACAAGATACTGCTTTGTGTTGTTACAACCACCACTGTATTTCGTATATACAGGCTCAGACTTGCAAATCTTCTATTATGCAAATGAACTTTACTTTACGTATGTTACATATGCAGTATTCACCACAGACAACCACACACTGAAAACAGCCAGCTGCTGAACATCGATAGAAACACACAACACACAATAAGACACATTTCGCACGCACATTCACGCTCACGTACAGCCGCACAATAACACTGCTCCACACATACACGAACGCATGCACAACTTAGTCCCAACTACACGCTTTCATTGCGAAGACCTCATTCTAAAGAACCCTGCTGCACTGTGGCGCAGCAGGAAAAAGAGACGAGCAAAAAAGAGTTGTTTTTAGAAGTAGTAGTTTTGTCAACGAATTTTTTTATTTTTTGCTTCTTTTTAAGGTTTCCGTTACTTGACTGCGATGCATTTAGGCAAAATTTTCGTTCAAATTCAGCTTTGGTTGTATCGGCACTCTCTTAACGACAAAAAAACAACGGTAGTCTGGGGACTAGGACTACACAGTACACACAAATGATAGGCTGGGCTGAATCAGCACATTTCTGTTATTGGAGCAAAAACCGATAACAAAGGTTCTTTCTCTGGAAGGTACAAAAACCGTTTCTGGATGACTCGCGGCTACTGCAACGTATATGATCAGAAAATAAAACTAAATTTCGCATAACAGAAATATAATTTTTCAATAATTATGGATTTTGTTTGTCTCCGGCAGTGGCGCACGGGATTTTTGCACTCGCGGGATAAGCGTCAGTTGATAAATAATAAACCGCCCAATTTGCGAGTGATAGCTTTTGTTGTGTCGTTGCCAACAACAAATATTGAACAAAGTTCATGTGTAGTCAGGACTCGACTCAGGAGTGTACGTATATCTTGTGCGTTAGACATACCCGACGCTACTAAGCTATTGATTTCCACAGTATTGATTTGTACGCACAGT
>JASANF010008395.1:0-61783 GCA_030248245.1 Trissonchulus sp. WLG1_4 | reverse complement strand
TGCATCTGTTTCTGTTTCGGTATAGAGATGCCGTACTCGAAAGTCATTGGACAATTGGGGGTCACGCCTACTTGGGGGTGAGAAATCAGTTCTGTTCGGGGACTGGCCGCGCTGAAAATTTTGATCAGTAATAGGGAACCTGAGCAGCGTAGGGTTGGGTCCTGGGCGGTCCGTATCAGTTCTAAAATTACTTCTAAAATTGCATCTTACCGCTATGTGTCCTGGCTTACCACATGCATTGCATATTGGTCTGCCGTCAATCGTTCTACGATTCCGCGGGCCGCTCGACCCGCGGTCTGGAGATTGAAAATTTCTTGCTGGTGCTCTACTACGCCCAGCGGCTTCTATTGCTTCTAGTTTTTGAAGCAATTTATCAAACAATTTTTCGTTAACTTTTGCTTGCTCATTCAAAACATTGAGCATTGAATTTTCCTCAACTTTCTTATCGGGTATGTCAAACCTAACAGCACGTGCTGTGCGGTACCCGTCTTGATCCATTGCATCAAATCCTTCCTGTTCTTTAGCTCTAACCACAGCGTCGTCAAAAGACGCTGGTCTTGAAGACAGAACAAATCGTCGTATATTTTTGTTCAAACCGTTAATAAAAATCTCTTTTATTAACCTATCACGAGTCGTACCCTTAATATCTCTTCCATAGGCTTTCTTAGCCATCTTCTGAATGGCTCTAGCATACTCTTCTACTGTTTCTCCCGGCCTCTGTACTCGCCGGTGCAGTTCAGAACTCAGTAAGCTTGCAGCTCTCTCTGCCAAAATGTCACATAAAGCTTCCGTTACAGCGTCCCATGACGACTGTACTCCTGCGGGTAAAGATTCCCACACATCAGCTGCGTGCCCTTGCAAAAAGGCAGGTAGCAATTTTGCTCTTTCATCAGGTGACCAATCGTTCACTAGACCTATCCTGTTAAATATACCCAAAAATTCGTCAAAGTCATCCGAGGTTTCTCCTTTAAAAATTGGTATCTGAGAAGGGTTTATCAACCACTTTCGCCTGTCTGCCTGCGGCAGAACGCCGTCTTCTGCCTTTGCCATAGAGAAATATTGTTCTGCTGGTATGAAATAAGTTGGTGGGGGGTCGACGTAATAGTCGAAAACAAAGGAAACGTGGGGGTCGTCAAAAATACTAGAGTTTCGACAAGGCTCGTCTTTCGAACTTGTGTCAGAACTACTTAGCGAGCTGTTTGTGCCTGGACTAGTCTGCGAGTTCGGCGACTCGGGAAGATCAAATCTGACAGATTTTGGCGTAGAAATTTTGAAAAATTTAGAAAAATTTTAATCCTGGTCACGGCACCAGAAATGTAACCGGGTATCACGCACAAGTATGATCGTCTAGGGTTATACCCGATTACACTTATGGGGCCAGAGGCGCAGGCGCCTCCGTACCAGGTCCGTTGTTCATTGCGTTGTGTTTGTATGGGTGTGGGTAGGAAGACGGGGAGAGCCTTAAGAGTGAGACAAGAACAAACGCGTACACTTACGACTTTATTATCACAGCACACAGCACAGTAGGGCAGCAGCACAGCACAGCAGGATCACCGCTCGGCGGTCGTTACGGGACAAAGACAAACAGCAACACAGTCAGCACGCGCACCTCGATACCTGAGTCTCACACTCTCCCTTGACTAAGTTTGGTCGCTCCTTATATACCCTGCTTGTTTACAGCCTAAGGAATTTATTTAGTTATGGAATTTATTGTCGCATTTCTGACATTCCAAATCAGCCAATCAGAGCTCGGGATTTCCGCCGATTTCTTGGAATCGGGTTGTTTTTGACAATATTGGAATTTGCTATGATTCTTATTTTATCCCAGTTCTAAGAATTTAGAGTTTTTACGTGATTTTAAATTCTTTTGTCAAGTTAATTCGGCGAATTCACGCTGTTTACTTCAATTCGCCGACTTACCGACGCCTAAATTTTACTGGAAACCGGTTTTTAGGAATTCGGGTTACATTCCTTCGGTTGACAATATAGTTTAGATGTTAGCGGTCGGTTGACAATATAGTTTAGATGTTAGCGGTCTGTTTGTAGCAACACACCGCTCTTACGTAAGCGACCTTTGATGTTTGTGAGTGAGAGTATACGGTAGTATTAGACTTACCGTACTACCATACTTAGCTACGGATATCGTAATCCCTAGACTTGTTTCGTTTATTGGCTTGCCTTGACTTGTACTAATTTGTAAGCGATGCGGTGGGAGTAACGGTTCGAGAGTATGTACCGTTACATTGGCATGAATTCACAAAAGATGCATAACTCAAAGCAAGCAGTCTTGAATCAGAGACTATGACGATCTCATACACACCAGAGTCAAAGTCTTATAAAAACAAGAAAGGTTTCAGATTTGAGTAAAATCGACAATTTTGTGAGTATCGCTATCGCTTTTTCAATAGCTTATACCAGTCTTTGAAATGGAATTATTATGTTTTAATGTAAAACTCTGATCACAATCCAAGTAAAACATGAACGTACGTATTTCAGGGGTCCTCCGAAAATGGCATCCGTCAATTCGTTGCCAAGCCTTGGCCGGCGCGAAGGATGGTCTCCCATGTATTTCAGAATAGGTAAAACCGAAACAAAATTGGTTAAGGAAAAGTGTTGTGATAATCATACTACAAAAATTTATTCCAGTGCGGATACGCGTATACATAGGTAAACAGGTTATAACGCGTATACATAGGTAAACAGGTTATAACGCGTATACATAGGTAAACAGGTTATAACGCGTATACATAGGTAAACAGGTTATAACGCGTATACATAGGTAAACAGGTTATAACGCGTATACATAGGTAAACAGGTTATAACGCGTATACATAGGTAAACAGGTTATATGGTGATTAGTACACTTTTAGTAAGACGCTTCTCTAAATCCTCTCATCCTTATGTCAGTCATGGGAATTTGCTGGTTTTCGTGCTAATAATGTGAGGCTTGTTAACAAATCAAGTCAGTTAACGTTAAGCCAAATTTATCTTCGCACTATAGTTCAGCTCATTTTACTTGCTGCTTGCTGGCGGACAAAAATGGTAATTCTGAAAACGTTTCACTCGAATGACACCATTTTTAAAGTATTAATTGCAACTAATATAATACATATTACAATGAAGCCTATAGAATAAATTTAAATCAGTACGGGTCTGTCTTGAAAACTAATCAACAGTCAGCAGTGCGTAACGGTCTAAAAAAACTTTTAACCACAATATGACGCAAATACTGTAACAGTCTTACTCAGACAGTCTCTTGAATTACTTAGGGTAAGCATATAATAAAAGTAAATTGTTTATGGAAAAGGATATCTAAAAATGCCGCCACAGCCTCTTGCGATGGTTCTTCCTTTCCCTGCAATTTTCCCAATAGTGGCATTTTGATCGGTTCCTTGCTTTGTCGCCACAAATCGTCCGATCGACGCTTACGAGCCGAATTCATCGTGAGGGTGCGTTTGGAAACGGGCCTGCAATGAAAACCAATCCTAGAAGCGTTTCTGATTGTCTTTCAAGTTGCCATACTTTAAAATTCATCAGCATTATAAATATTTGACTGTCGAAATGCGCTAACCATGAGCACATCTATCTTTTTTCACATATTCAAATAACAAAAGCGTTTCAGAGGGTAAGGGAGGACTGAAGGGGTAGGTGGAATTATTGAAAAATATAAAAAGTGTCAAATGGTTATAACACTACGCTGAAATGTCAACAGGATTCATCTCAGTACGAAAGCCGAAATTATTAGACGGTCCATAACTCCATAGCTTGATTCTAGATGAGATCTATGGTTTCCTTTTTGACCGTCCTCATCACGTCACTGCATTCCATTCTTATTTCATAGCATTCCTATTTCCCCGTCATTCTACCTGAAATGATCCATGGCAAACTGTTCCAGAGTGTGTGGCTTCACGGCTGCGGCCACTGGGACCAATTCTTTGGACTGCATTTTGCCAACATCCGATGTGGTTTCCACAAAAATGCGCTGAAAAGCCAATACAGCTTATTAACTAGAGGAAATTGATAAATTGAAGAAATGACTTTGAAATACAATGTTTGCATAATAATTTGCAGTTTACACTTACATTCAATTATATGTCGTTAGTGATATTAAAAGTACATAATAGTGTCTCACTTTTATAGAAGAACAGTGAGACACTCTCCAGCCTGCATGTGCGATACCGCACGCAGGTGCGCTCGTCTGGCCTACCTGTTTAAGTTTTGTTAAACAAATAAGCGGCTAAACCCTACTATACCCTACCCTATAAAAACCTAATCCGAAAAATAAACACTGTCTACACAAAACTAGAATATCAGAGCGAGAATACGTACCAGCAATTCATTGGAGGGTTTCGTGATGGTTGGCAGCACGTATACACTGTCCGTAGAAAAGTCGCCCCTGTCTCCGGTTCGAACATTATCCCCAGTGCCCCAGTTACTGTTCAGCACCGTTTCTCCACTCAGCTCGCTATCCAAAATCAACAGATCGCCCTTCACGAACGACAACATTGAATCGTCACCTGAAACAATATCAGTCCCACCACTGCAACGTCTGGTATGTCCGGTCAGCCAGCAAAAATACGAAATAGTTACGCTACTAAAAGCGCAGAAGATCAGATTATGCATAAAGAGACAGACAGAAAGAACCAGTGTGACCGTGAAACCAGTCCAAAGTCAACTATTTAAACCTATTCTAGGGTTGGGCGCTGTCGCGCCAACCCTGATTTCTGCTACATCTTTATTTTCTATAGATAATCACTTCATGCTAGAAGCTTAGCCTGGATTTAGATTTAACAAGACTAAGCTGCAACTACTTTGTATCCCACCAAGAGTACAAAATGAGAAAAGGTATTCTATTCGTTCTCAGTAGTTGACCAAAAATGATTGTTCTTGTCCTGTCCCTACATTCTTGAAAGCAAGAATGAGCCCAGCTTTCGCGTACTAGAGGCCACACTCTAGGGACAAGTTCATCAAACAACGCTAACCCGAATGCTGCTGGTCAATCAAGGCAATGACATATCTGGACCGCTTCCTCAGACCGTCCAAGAAGTATTCCACCAGGTCCCTGATATCCTCCGCGTTGGGCGACTGGAATGTATACTCGTCGCCTCGCACCAGCTGGATGGTGAAGGAGTCGCCATGGGAACGACCATTTCTACAAAAAGAAAAAGACACTGAAAAACCGCTACTAATAAAACCCTAAGCCAAAAAAACATAAAATATTGTTTATTTCGTGGGCCGTGGACGTGATTGTTTGTAGGGTTTTAAAGCGGAAAGACTAATATAACAGTTACGAAATGACACTAATCAGCTATTACAAGTGAGATGCTGAGGCACTTTATAATACTTCACGACAGATAAGAAGACACAAAATAGGCGCTTGTTGGTCACACAAAGAATACTCATTACAACCAAACACTGATCAGAAAACAGTCGCAGTATTGCTTTACCGGACACTTGTGATTGCAGCGACTTCGGGAAAGGAAACTTCCAATAAAACTTGTTCTTGATCATCCACCACGTACACGCCCGTCCAGTTAACCGCGATGATCACCTAAACAGTATAGAAACCAAAATGATTTGTAACGATGATTGCATTCTCAGGCCTACAAATGGAATCCAGACAAAAGCAGTATTGCATGCACCCCGCAAAAATGAGCAGATATGAGCCCAATTCAACAGAAATTTTGTAACTTTTTGCTTGATCAGAAAAAGTTTCTCCCCACTTCATTAAACTGCAAAAATGTAGCTAATGTTTGGCATACATCACAGATGGAGGGGTGTCTTCAGAATCTTTTTGACACTTTGGCAAAAAATATAAAATTGGTAAAAGCGTTAGCCATCTAAAAAAATTAGTTTTACTTCATTTTTAGGCAGAGTAGGTCCGGCAAATTTATAGGCTTCATAGAATCGTGAAAACAGCAATGGCCATTTGAACTTAGCATAGGCCACGATGTCTTCTTTCACCTTCTGCGCATTGGCTCCTGGCTTGCCGTGAAACGCCTGAAAAATAATATACTGTTTTAGAAAATAGCTGCTCCCTTATGACCACCGACTAACTGAATAAGCTGATATTAGTAAAAGTTGCTAAATTAGAGCCCATTGATACTAATTTACTTTAATTACACAAATAAGGTCTGAGCTATAACATGTCAATTACCATTGTGAGCAATTTGTTTACTCCGTACCATTAAACTAAAAAATAATCTTTGGGTCTAATTTTAGCATGAGCGTACCAGAGCAACTAGAGTTCGCAACGGGTCGAGATTTCATAACTTGACCCGACCCGACCCGAGCGAATGTCTAACCCGACCCGACCCGACTTCAACTGAAGCTGCTATAGAAACACTTGAGATTTCCTTTTCACTTTTTTGTTTCCAGTTTTTTATATATTTCATATGTTTTGAGAAGCTACAGCACACATGGGAGGGTCTGGGGGGGCAAGTCCCCTCCAGATTTGAGATTCCGGGACAAGTCCCCCCTCAGATTTGACCCATGGGGGCAAGCCCCCCTCCTTGTTACCGAAAAAAGTGCCCGAAAACTCAACAATCGCCTTAGATAGCTGTACATTGCTTAAAAAATAAGCAAAAGGCAAAAAATCGCTAAAAACTGTCCGAATTTCGCAAATAATTTCCCCCTTTTAAGCACAAATTTGAAATACTAGCGTTTTTGTCAGTTCAAGCCCCTAAAACGTGGAGACAAACCCCCCTTAAATTTCGAAAAATCCGGGACAAGCCCGCCCCCAAGACCAAGGGCCTATTCCTTTACTGGATTAAAGGGTTAATTATAATCGGACTAAACGGTTTCAAAATTATCCTTAAAAAAGGCATTCCAAAACCTCCGGATTAAACGGACTCAACTTTTAGTGCGCTGCGTTTTAATCGGACTAAACGGACTTAACTATGCACGTTAATGTTAAGCGTGCATGTTAAACCGTTTAGTCCAGTGGTAGTTTTGGAATGGGGTCAGACTAAAATTAAGCCGCTGACTAATTTTAACTCTTTTAGTCCATTTAGTCCGTTTTGTCATTCCAAAACCTCGGACTAAATTAAGTTCAGTCCGTTTAATCCGGTAAAGGAATAGGCCCCAAGACCCCGTGTACATGTATGGAGTATGGACTAAAGTAGCTAATTTTGGGCTAATAAGCACTAAGAGCTAGGAAACACTGTTACATCACTCTGCAGCGGGTACATTAGGTTGAAAATATCATCAAAGCAGAAAAATGTTAATACTACGGATTATACCCAAAATTTTTGACTCGAACTGACCCGCACAACCCGCGGGTTGGAAAATCTCAACCCGACCCGACCCGCGCCAACCCGACCCGATTGCGAACTCTAAGTGCAACTAAAAGGGCTGGTAACCTTCTTGGTCTAGTTTTAGCTGCAACAATTCATCGTCCTTCAATACCTTTCTAAAAGCATGCAACATGAGCTGCAGCCATTTCTCCACTTGTCTATTGCTTGGACCATTGATAATGCCATTGTTGTTTGCCCGTAGCAGGTAGTCCGGAATATAGCTGGAGACGCATTCGGTCATTTGTTCGATTTTCACCTCTTTTCCGTGTTCCACAAAATATTGTTGCGCTGCTAGCATCGCTAGATCATCTTCCTGAAATGACAAAACACCGTCAATAAAGCAATAATGTGGATTAAAAAATCATACAAACATACGGTGATAAAATCTGCTGTTTTAAACACCAATAACACTGGTGTCTCCGCTGCTATAGCTTTATTAACTCGATTCACGTCAATGTCCTTATTCACATCACAGTATTATGTAATTGTTTCCTCCCTTACTTCACACACCTCATTAATTTTCACCAAAACATCTCGACCCACCTTTTCGCAGCGATACTCTCCATACTTCACGCCGCGCACAATCTGCTGGTAGATCAAGTCGGTGGCCACTTTATCCTCGGCGGGCACGTGCCATGGTGCGAATATTTCCTTGCGAAAGAACAATCGCCAGGGGGCGCTACGCTCCTGTGCTCCTTGTTCTTTGGCATATTGTTCGCACTGTGAAACGGCGTCCATCACGTGGTCACTGCCACTGCCCAGACTGGAGACCTGAAAAGTTAGGTATAAATCAAGAGCTTTTCAGTCCGTCCAGAAATAGCTGAACCTCGAGACAAAACAGGGAGCTTGATTTTTGTGACTACTCGCTGTACTCCTGATGATTGCAATTCGTTCTTTTCGTAATGAAGCCACGTTTTTCTCCTTGTCTCAGGGTCCAGCATTTTTTGATCAGACGTTAGAATATTATGATAAAAAGTCGAAATGCATTTCAGACAATCACTTCGCGTTACACTTAGAATGTGTTCTGCAGTTCAGTGTACTCTTGATATACACAAAAACACACAACTAGTTTAACTACAGTTTAAAATATTATACCTTATCAAACAGGGCGATATACAGCGAAAATCCAAACTGATCTTGTAGACCAATTTTTTCGCACAGCGACTGACAGAGCTCTCGGGCGGTTGTAGCCGAGTCTGCCAGCAGAGTCTCAGTGGCCCCGTTCATAAAGGTGATCGGCAAGATCAGGGGTTTCTTCGACTTAGTTGCCTGCAACAGATGGCTGGGTGATCAGCATACTATGTTAAAAGTCATAAAGGCGAGATACTTTACAGCCGCATTTCCATTCAGCATTAGGCATTAATTAATCAGTAGTAATAATACTCAGTGTGATGTCAGCAGCCTGTTTTAGATTTTTGAAATGCAGTGACTTCGTAGCTGCAATCTGCTGGTGATAGCTCTGTCGAGTAAATTGAGCTTTTCTGCGGCCCCTGGCACACTTACACTTAGAATACTTCTTACCAACAACTGCTGCGCCCTGGTAATTAGAACTGTTGTTTATAATTATACACGTGTTATTTGTTTCATGTAAAAGTTGCATCAGTTTCAAACAAACCTGCAGTTCCAAATAGCTCGGTGGTTGATTTCTTGTGCCATTGAGCAGTGTGCGACGCAATCTATCCTCACAGTAAGCACCATACCCCGGGGGTCCTTCCTCTTTGATAAAGCAGCGCAGGTATTTAACAAACTAAAATTAAAATACTGCTGTTATTTTTCTATCTTCGCCTTCTTCGGTTCCACATTTCAATTAATTTATACCGGTTGTCAAGACATAGTTCATTTGGTGGTCCAAACAGCATACATTAGGCAACGTTTATTATAATTCTAACGGACACAATTCACAACAGTCTCTAACAAACAACGAATTGCGAATTCGAAATGGATCAACAACATATTTTGGTCAATAACGAGTGACGACAAGGTTAGTATGCATACGATACAGTAAGTTAACACAAACCTGTTCTGAAGGAGCAAAACACCCGGCACATAGTGACAGCAAAATCCATCCACGAGCCACCGAGTTGCGATTGGGATTATTGCTCAGTTGTTTGCAGATTTGACAATAGATTTCATCTCTAAAAATAGTAATCGTTAAAATATCTACCTAATAACGCCCAGAGAAGAAGTGATATAGCCTCAATAGCCAATCACTAAAGGCCAAAACTACTTTTTTACACTTGCAGCTACACACTCATTAATTCGCTGTCATTCCGTTAGTGTCACCAGACTCCATAAAAACATACTAGCTTCGTTTGAACAAAATTATAACTTTCCTATTTATGACTAAAAACTTAAAGCCATTAGACTTCAAAACATAGGGACAGATTTTGACTACAGATTGACTACAACTACAAGCATTGACAGATTCGCTTCGTCTATTTTTTTGCACACAATCTGGACTTGACGCTACTTTTCCGTGTGAAAAATTGAGTAATTTGACCAGATAGTTTTCTTGAAATTGTCTTAGGACAAAATGACGGGGACAAGTCATAAGGTCATAAGGACAAATAATGGTATGAGCCGGGCTTGAGTATAATACGAAAAATGCAACGCGGCAACGACAAAATTACCTCAAACTGGGCCGCAAAATTCCATGCCCGATGATGAAGTGCAGTTTTTCCAAATTCGTGCTCGGTTTATTTTCCAGCACATAAGCTTCCGTGCTGTCTTCTTGGCGCAGTTTTTCAATCACTTCGTCAGCTAGCTTAGATTTCCGTTTCAGAGTTAGTGATATCAGTTTCTGACGAACAGAGCCTTTCTTAATCTTCTGGGAACCGTACTAAACAAAGCAATTGTTTACATTAATATTTTCTTGGAATCATACATTCAAAAGCTATGTTTTTTACATTTTCCATTTTTTCTGTGAATAAATTTAATACTGATAAAGACCTATTTGCTTTTATGTCTTTAAATTCCTGACATCATTAAAAAAGGCCAAAGAAAAATATTACGACTTCGTTTCAAAATCTAACCACAAAATAAATTTCATTGCTACGAGAGTGCAACAGATCAATCCTTACAATGTCATAATCGGTGGCATTTTGCATATTCTCCAAATCTTTCTTGCTGAAATTTCTGGATAACGTTGAATACAGTTTCGTCATTACGGGAGTATTATCCTGAAATGCGTCAAAACTATGAAATATATACAGCAACACAGTTTCTTTCAAACAAGTCCTTTTTAACTAAACTTTTTTGGAAAAGCATCTATGTACTAACACTGAATCAACATTGAAGACTACAATTTTTTTATGTAAGGCTTTAATTGTTTTTCCAAGGCTATTATGCGATGAAAAAATAATCGCATTATTTTTCTTTACGCAACTTTTAAATAAACCACAAGCTGCTGTATAAAACATACGCGAATGGGAACATTGGGAGTGCTGAATTTGGGATCAGCTAAGTCTCCCATAAACCTCAGAATGGTCATCCACACAGCCAGCGCTGCCTGAAAAAATATAACAAAAAATGCCTTTATTAACTGAACAAATATTATAAGTGAATTAAGTTATAAGTTAAAGTAATTAATTACTTGCAGATTAGTTGTCAGAAGCTGGTTTTCGGTATACAAGCTAGAGAGGAAGTATTGAACCGGAACATGGAAAGATTATGGCTACCTGTCCAATAAATTGTGAAAAGGCAGAGGCATTTTCAATGATTAACATAACAAAGTTAACAGGCTCTGTTGCTTACCACCTGATCACCGGTATTTTCGTGCGGCAGCAGAGGATATCGGAGTGGTTTGCGAATGTAGTAGGGAGAGGCGTTTCGTTGGAAGTAGGTGACGGCATATTTGCCAAATTTATAGTCGGACAAGTCTTCTTCGTCCGTGGGCAGCACACGACTGTCGAATCGAGTCTCTGTCGCGTCTCCGTTCACCAAGGCTTTCTGGCGAGCTGGCTCCAAATCCTGAAACAACAAGACTGTATTAGCCTTGAGCTTAAATATAAGCTTATATTCTAACTCCCAACTTTAAGTGCTTCTAATAAGCCCAGCTGTAACGTACCTTGAACTTAATTTATTGGTGGCTTAATGAGCAGAATGTATATAATCCCACTTTGGACATTGAAGACTAACTAACGCCTCAATTCAAAACAATGTTACTCAAAAAAGAAGTATCAAGAAAAAGCAATAAATCATTTACCTTGAATCTGCTCTCAGGCTGGTGAGGCTCACTGGACACAGAATCTTTATCACTGCCGGCCAGAAATTCGAACAAATCTTCCACCTAAACAAACAGCATCCAAAGTTGAAACATTTTTAACTAGAAATAGTGAACTAATAAGCACATTCTTAGAAATTACAGTAAACTATACAAAATAGCTTGTTCAAAATAACTTTACCCCTGTATAATACTATCATATTGTTAGGACGTGAAGCCCAAATACGTATGAATTACTCATAAAACAAAGAACTTGAAAATTTTCAAAAAAATAATAATAACTAAAAAACCCAATAACTATAAACTTTAAGCCAGCATACCACGTCCTCCATTTTGCGTTCAGGCTGTGCGGACTCGGCCGTGGTGATCACCTTGTCCTCCTTCACCTCGATGAACTTGTTACCCTCGGCTCGCTTCTGACGCACTTCCCAGCGGACCAAAGCCCCGCGACAGCGAGACTAAAATAAATTAGGACAGTGTTTTAACATCTAAATTTCAAAAATTGGATTGTTCACGTTTTATGAAAGCGTACTAGTTGTGAAGATAGATGAGCTTAAATTTTAGGTTTAACTAACGCTTCGGCCGAAATTCACAGCCTTAAACAATTTACTAAAATAAGTTATTATAAGTGAGTATTAATTCAATTATTTCAAGCTTTCATTTGAGGGAAACTTTCGTGCTAGTGTTAGGTTGTGAATTCCAGCAAAAAATCGTTAACCAACTCATACTAAAGAAAATATGACACAAAACTGAGCTTACTTGAAACTGAATCATCAAGTCTCGCAGTCGCTGGTAACGATAGGCCAAAGCTCGAGATCGAATGAAGGCTTGGAGTCGAGCAAAGCCCAAGTAAACCTGAAAAAAGACAGTCAATTTTTCACAAACTCAATGATTATTTCAATCTGTATGCGGGCGAACGGCCTCTTTTGGACAATGGTAAATAAAAACAAAAAGTGGTACTTTCATCACGACCGTAAAGGCTAATTAAATTATTCAAAGGTCTGATTAATTCAAACTTCGTCTAATGTCAACGTTTTGGCATTATTTGGTCTTCTTAACAAAGTGTTGATAATCCAATCCCTTAGATCCATTTAGAATAATACCAAATAACGTTGTGTGTGTACCTTGGCATAGCGATGTTTCTGTACGTATGATCGCCACTGTTTCTGGATGACAATGGCAGCGTATCGCATGCGCAAATAACGCTGTCGCTGACAGAAGCCGCGCACAGTTTTCTGAATGGTGACCACGCGGCGGGTTAGGGCCCGATCCCGTTCTTGCTCCAAGTGCAAGTCGTGAGCGTCCTGAAACACGTAAAGCCTGTTAATGTTGAAGAGAAAAGAACGCCTAACAAAAAAGAATCGCCAGTAGGCCACAACGGGTTGCCGACCGGTAAGGGCTCCTCTATTCTAGGCAAGGACCTTCTACTGTAGGCAAAGGACCCTCTGTTCTAGACCGAGGACCATCTCTTTATCCTAGGCAGGAACCCTATGTTCTAGGCAGTGGCAGAAAACCCTCTATTCTAGGCAGAGGACCTCCATTCTCAAGCCCGGTTCATACTCGTCCTTGTCCTTGTCCCTATCGTTTTGTCCTTAAGCGATTCCAAGAAAACTGCCTGGCCAAATAAGCCAACTTTTCGCATGGATAAAGTTGGGGTCAGTTGCAGATCGTATGCAAAAAATTAGCCAGAACGCTTGTGTCAATTATTCACAGTAGCTGACCGAAATTTGTCCTTGTCCCTGTCCCTGTGTCCTTAAGGACAAGTATGAACCGGGCTTCAGGGGTACCCTGAGATGGGTCATTGGGCAGTCCAGGAGGGTCTTAGGCAAAAATGGACCTCGGGTCGTGTTCAGGGGCTCAAATTACCCCTAGAAACAGCAAAATCTCAATTTCGAAAATTTGACCCCTGAGGACCCCCTAAGGGGGGTAACCTGAGCGGGCTGTAGGGCGGTCCAGGGGGGTCTCGGGTAAAAAATAACCCCAGATTCGTGTTTAGGGGCTCAAGCTACACCTAGAGACAAGTTTTTGTTCAAATCCCTGACAAAAAATTTTTCAAGTTCACAAGGGTCCCACTAAACACTTTACCTGTCGGACTAGTTAACGCTATTCTATCGGCGAATATAGCATACCGTGTTAAGCCTAGTTCATAGTAGTCCGGAAGTGTCCGTAGTTGTCCGTGTCCGAGTCTGTGTCCGTGTCCGGAAGGTTGTCCGTACTTCCGTAGCGTTTGTCCGTGTCCGTGTCCGTAAGCAGCATTAATTCATACTTCTACGGACACGCTACGGACAGTGCGTATGCATATAAAATAACGCCTATACATTCTGCAGCGTACCAAGCGTGTGAGAAAGCAACTTTCAAAAAATCAATAAAAACGTTCTAAACACACTAAAATGCAGCTACTGAGCTCATATTACGAACAATTTAATAAAATTTTGCAACCCGCGGAGGAATTTTATGTGTACGCAAACACACGTGACTAATAAAGCTTTTATTTGATTGGCTGGTTGCTTACGGACACGGACAAAAGTTGAACTGAATTCAGCTGTCTTCCGGACATCCGGACAGCCTTTACGGACACTCTCGGACTACTTGTTACGGACATCCAGACAAGTGTGAATTAAAATACTCTTACGGACACGGACACGGACTCGGACACGGACAGTCCTTACGGACAACTATGAACCGGGCTTTATGGTGTAACCCCGCTATTTACTGAGTATAATATAGTCAGGTCTCATCATTAAGATCGTTGTTTGTGTTGAATAGAAAGAGGAGGCCCCAATTTAGAAAGAATGAAGGAAATAGAGGCACCGGGAATCGAACCCGGGCCGCTTGCTTCAAAGACAAGAATACTACTACATACCATAGCCCCCGAGTCGCATAGGCCCCATTTTTCATTTACAACATCATATTATTATGAAAAATATCAAAATCCCTAGTTAAATTTATTTAGTTTGTTCACTCATTACGATTAACGTAACTTAGTATTATAGTCAAACGTGATTTAGGAAAAATACAAATAACCGTGTACACTGCACTGATCATTAAAAGAGCAATAATTAATACTGAGTGTATACCTTGAGGAAAACTTTGGTGGCTCCCAGCTGATAGTCTGCACCATGACCGAGCACATATTCGCAGATTTTGGCAGACGATAAGCGGCAGTCGACACGGTGGGGTGGTCCTGCAGCAAGACAAACCATAGGGTCATTTGTTTATGTATTAATTATACGGAAAAACACCGTCATATAAAATAGGGTTACTGCAAAACATTTTAGGAGTAAAGCACAATAATTCTAATTGTACTTTCTTAATACCTGACATTTTAAAAACAATTAGAAAAGCGCGTGTTAGAAAAACTCATTTTAGCCCAAGATACATTTTATTTTATAGGGCACTTGCAATAAAACATAGCGTCTCTTCAAATTACAAACAACTGAATTATAGGATATTTTTGTTCCTATTCAATTTAGAAAGTTATTTTAAAAATTACTACAGGTATCACAGCCAAATGCTCCAAATAAGCCATTCAAAAAATTTTACTGGCCCTACCAATTCCATCGACAGTGACTCTGTATCGTTGGACGAAATCATGAAACGCATGCCGAATGGGATAGCCGGCTTTGCGAATTCGGATAGTCTCCATCATTCCCGAATAGCGCAGCTGCTTACAGCACAAATCACGGTCAAAGGCCTGAATAAGAAAATATGCAAAATCAACAATATTATAGCTTATTAGAAGACACTACTGTCAAATTTTGAAAAGAGTCCGAGCAAGCAAACAAGAATGATCTTTGGCGAAGGGGCACTGTAACCCAGCATATTGTTTTGATAAGCCGTAAGTTCCGCACGCTCAAAATAAAAAAAAGCGCAAATTATTCAGTAGTCTTACCAACGGCTTCTTGTACTCATTCGGCTTAATGCAGCGAATGAAAAATGGCTGACAATTTTCCAACTGGTTCATCAAAAGCTCCAGAGATTTTTTGAACTGTCCACCAATGGTTAGCTTCTTACGACGGTTATCGGCCGCCTAAAAAATACAAAGTTTCCGAATGAAATTTAGAATTACACCTTTCAAAATTACAGTACAAATAACTTGATTTGAAATGGATATTAAAATCACAGAGCTTGCAATTCCAAACATTTCTAGCTTAATGCAAAACGCTGTATGTTATACCTGCTGAATATCGCTTGTGAATAAGTTCACCAGGAATTTGAATTTGCTACTGCTGACCAAATTGAGCATATCTGGACTGAAGGTGTCGCGATTCTTCTCCAAAAATCCTAAACAAAACCGCAACCTTTACGTAAAAATGTCTCAAGAGTACATTTCCTCAATGACATCATGATTTACTCTTAATACCACAAAACTTGAACCCATTCATACTCACAATGGCCTGCGAGAAGACAGGACGGAGAATTTTTCTGCCCTATTCACACGTTATGACGCATTGCTCAAGATGAGCACATACATACCACACATACCATTGTTAATAAATATGACACAAAATGTAATGCAAAACTACAAGTTTAGAAGGTGTAAGTCTGCAACTTAACCTATGACACAAATTCTTACGCAGTTTCGAAAACTTTTTATCTTATTAGAATACAACACTCTAATTTATGATATAAACGAAATGCAAGCAACAAAACCACAATTAAATCAGTCATTCACAGCAATAAAGCCTCAGAAACGAGGAAAGTGCACTCATCACAGCGCATCGTAGTTTTTCAGTTTCATCACCAGCTTTATTCCAGAACTAGAATAGCCTTTACCTGCCAAAACTTTTGTTACTTTATTATTTTTGTCAACGAGTCGGAAACTAAGTTTTACATAAATAGCGCCCATCCATAACCTTGGACACGATCTGTAAAGATTAGTTGTTCAGTTATGCATATTAAATTGTTGATTATAGGTTGCTGTTTCTTTGCATGCACTTCGAACATCCAATTATGTTAACAGAAATCTTACCCCTTGAATCATAGAATACAACGCCAGCAAAATGATTTATGCCAAAGGATCGATTAAGCTCAGATCGAGGCTTGAGATAGTATCGACTCTGATTATGCTGCTGATGCAATTTGTTGAGCAGTGTCAAATCGGTGCCCTGAAATAATGACAGCGTGTCACATGCACCTCTGGTAAAAAACAAAGGAGCAAATTTGGGGCCACGCTAGCCATGTGCCAAATCCATGGCTGACGTCACAAAAAATAAAGAACAGGCAGATATATTGTATATGGTGAGCAGACGGTTGGAAAAACCAGCGAGCGAGTAAGTACCGGTAACCACTAAATAAGCAAGAAGTAAGTGAAAAATTCTGTCGCTGCAAAAAACTGTTGCTTAAACGACAATACGATGAGCATACGACTAGAGGACTCCGAACCAGAGTAGAGCTTACCTGAGTTAACAACTTATCAATTATGTGAAATGTAAGTAACTTAGAATGCTCCAGCGATCGACTACCTGTACTTCACACTTACACAGTCATAAATATTACAAAAAACTAAGAAATCTTCACATAAAGTCTTCCGAAGTTTTCGAATAAAATAGCATTACCAAATTGAAAAATTCTGTATCATACATGTCGTTTATGTTTGGACTGGCTTTAAGTAAACATCTCCAATAAGTTTCGGCCATATTTATTATAATCTTTTGAACTTTCAAAAATGCTTGTCTTCTTTGAATTATGTGCACATATTATGTTAACGTACTTTCGGAAATTTGCTTTCTTCATCGATCAGTGCAATGATGTTGAGCGGGCGAACGGCGATCAGATCCAGTGCTTCTTGGTTGTCCGTGAACTCGATATGACGCCAGCTGATTTCTTCCTGGTTATACTCTTCCTACAATAAAAAATGGCTGCTTTTACTTTAAGATAATACTTTTTTATATCTATAAAAAAATTATTGCCACAACAACAGACCAGTGCCCGCCCCTGACGAAGTTTATCAATCAATAACAAACCTGTAACTTTCAAAAAATAAAGATTAAAAAAATTTAAAAATGACTTGAAATGGGAATATATTACGCACTGATATGGAATTTGTCTGCAAACCTCAGTCTATTAAATATATCTCACTTGGCATCTTTTAATACAGCTGTACCCTGACACTTCCAGCAGTCCAACTAGATGAAAAAAGCGAGTGCACAAACACAAATCAGCAAATCTAGCTATAATTCTTCGCTACGCGTCACCTAGCAATTAGATTTAAATTTCACTTCAACAATTTTCGATACATCGCATCCTAACTTGCAACGATGGATGTTAAAAATTACGCAAGCGTATGGTTCAATTCTAACGAGCATGGAAAGGCAAGCACGACGTTCATGAAACATAAATTACCTGTTCCAGTTTAAAGATATGTCGAACAAAGAATTGCTGTAGATTTTCATTCGCATAATTGATGCATAGTTGTTCAAAGCTAAAATTAATGGGATATTTTATTGTCCATGAATAAACTTATTAGCATGATGATGATGATTAAAGACTAATCAAACATCGTGCTACCAAACAGACATTATCTTACAAATTAGTTATTTCAGATATTATAAAACGTAATTTCTACAAAACTTTAACCTAAGTTATACTACTAAACTTTAATCTAATTTTCAATGACCACAAGACTAACTAATGCTAAAATGCTACAATAATGGATTTAAAATTTGTAAATGTACGATCAGGAAACAAAATCAATCTAGTAATGCATTTTCTATGCTACTAGCTGAATTTAGTTACTAAAAATGCCGCCAAAGCTAATACTGTAATGACAACGAAACTAATTACAACACAGTTCTAATTGGATGAGATGGGGCAACATTAATGACCATAATTATTTTATTTTCCTTAGAGTACACCCTGAATCCCTGCAGCCAATCCTGAAAAAACCCGCACCTATTATGATCAAAGTTTTCAAATCCGAAAATATCCAGCACACCAATGGAAGTGCGAACGCCGTCCGACTCCAGGTGAGGTCTGGAAATGGCTGCATTGATCTTGGCCACAATCCACACAAACAGATGACCATAGATGCCCTTGACGAAGGCGTCTCGGACGTCCAGTGATTGCTCAGCTGACATGCTGCTGACCACTGTCTCTCCGCCGGTCAGTATGGTGCGAGTGGTCAGAGCATTGATCAACAGACGCTGGTCAACCTAAAAATACAGACTTACATTAAGAGTAAAGCACCGATTTCTATCAAAATTATATACATTATTACGACGCACGCTGACTAGTTTACAACATGAAATTCTATCAAGAGTACCAGTGTTGAGATGTACATGGAGATATTTGAATTGTTGCTCTTATCTGTGATTTTTTTGGTTATTTTTCTTTACATAACATGGGGGTTTGGGTGGGGCAAGCTTCCCAATCAAGATATGAGAAGATTCAGACAGAACGCAAAAGCGCTGATTACGTTAGTTCGCTGAGTCAAGATACTCAAGAAAAGCACGAAAACATACTTGAAGGTGTCTTGCCGCTCTTAAAACTGAGGTTGGATCACGGATCTCGGTTGCGTCTAAGTTGTTAATCGTAGTGGCTAAAAACAGGATAAGAATGTATAACAAAATCCTCTAAAGACTACTAGAACAATCATTATTAACATTTTTTAATTTTTTGATTCACTCGAATGACGTATAAACTTTAGTACATTTAACTTTCACAGCGATGGCAATTAAAAGCACAGTAACAAACTATTTCGACAGATTTGAATAGAAAAAAACCGTTTCGGTAGGTTTTCACACCAAGCTAAAATTTGCCTACCACTGTACTTCACGTTGCCCAAATGCAGCAGAGCTGCCAGTATTTTGAAAATCGACCACGTCTCTTGATCGGTGAACAGTAAGACTTTCATAGCAGCACGAATATCAGCGTAATCTGCGGCGTCATCACGACCTTCGGCCAGCAACGTTTTCCCCTGAAAAAACAGCAAAATCCCGCTTCTGTACAAAATACCAGGTCAATCAGACCAGAGACAGAGAGTGGAATATTGTGCCTTTTTGGCGACCACTAAAACTAAACTACCATCATTCATCAAGTACTTCCCATGTAGTCACGCAATAGCAATAAAAAAAGCAACTAAAAAACTTTAAAACTTTTTCTATTGCTATTGGCAAGAGTACATAATAGCTTCTCACTCTATATAGAAGAAGAGTGAGACACTCTCCAGCCTGCCTGTGTTCTAGCATAGGCAGATGCGCTGGTCGTTTTCAGGCTACATGTTGACATTCTATGCAACATGTGGTTGACCAATCAGCGCGTAGATTCCTTGCGTAACACACTTTAGTATATAATCGCTGATGCGTTGATAAGCAATAAGATAGGGATAAAAGCTTAATAACTCATTATTTATTTATAGTCTGCTTGCAAAAACATTAAAAAAGGTTTGCAAATACCTCTAGGGATATTTTGGCAAACTTTCAGCGAAATTGATTGAGAAACTTTTGAGATATAAACTTTTCTGAATTTCTTCAAAGTTTCTCAATCAATTTCGCTGAAAGTTTGCCAAAATATCCCCAAAGGTATTTGCAAACCTTTTTAATGTTTTTACAAGCAGACTATGAATGAATAATGAGTTATTAATCTTTATCCCTATCCCGCTTTATGATTGGAGCACGTGCACAGGGGTCTACCAATCAGAGAATAGAAGCTCGCTTCTGATTGGCCAGTCACATGTTGCATAGAATGTCAACATGTAGCCTGCAAATGACCAGCGCATCTGCCTGTGCTAGAACACAGGCAGGCTGGAGAGTGTCTCACTCTTCTTCTATATAGAGTGAGACGCTATTATGTACTCTTGCTATTGGGTACACCGAAAAATTTTCCACCCGTTTAAACCTGCATAACTACGCTAATAACTGACTATCGTAATTTCAAACCTGTGTCAAGTAGTAAAAGTCTGACGGCTTGCCCAGTTCCAATTCATTCTTCTCTGCAGTGTTTAGTCCGGCCAACATACAGTAAAAAACATGGTAATTACGCTCATCATGTGCCTGAAAAAACATCAAAGATAACAGAATGATTATAGGCGTAGACCAACTACCTACAACGATCAGCATGAGTGATGGCCAGTCATAAGTCTCTATAGTCATAAGTTCAATCACCAATCATACGATTCTTACTAATAATAAAAAGTTTCAAAACTACGAAAATAAGTAGCTTCACTATTCGTTCAGAATATCTTCGAGGCGCTTGAGATATGCGCAAAATATGCTTATGCTCCAAAGTAAGAAATAACATTAACCAAATCCCAACTAGTGCCTACGAATTAAGGAAATCACCTGCAGGAGCTAGCTCCCACAAAGTTATTCGCTGAATTTACTAAAAACCCTACATGATCAAACTCTCAAAAACCACCATTTTGGTTTGTTGATACACACGACAACAGCCTACCAACCTGACAAACAATTCTGCTTTTTTCCAGCAAGTACTGTTCAATCCGAGCCCCTTCAATGAATCCTTGTGAATTGAAAAATATATCAATATATTTGCCAAATCGAGAAGAATTGTCATTTCGGATGGTTTTCGCGTTACCAAAGGCTGAAATGAATATACTTTAAAACTAATTGCAGGCAGAATGAAGAACCATAAGGAAGTATTGACTTATTGAATTGGGTTAGAGGTCTAGTACACTGCACAGCCAGCAGGAAAATATATTTTCATTACCGCCAATGTAGACATAGATGGACATAGTAACGTCAGTATTGTCACGGCGGGTCACCATTGTAAATAAGGCGTCCTACTTCTGTCAGAAGTAGGGATGACAGGGGTTATTTTTTGAAACTTTAAAACACTCCACTATTTCTTTGACAGGTTGCTCCTTTAGCTAGCCCCCATACATGTGATGTATCGCCAGTGGCAGTTGAAGAATTCACCGTCTGGGACACAAAAGGGTGAATCTATTTAATCTGGTCTGGAATGAGACAAAACACCTCCAATTATACACCCAATTCTAACTTTTAACGAACTCAACTAACTCACTTTCATACGAAATCACAAACTGTCAAACCTTCCATGATCGGATTGGCTTCCAGAATCTGTTGTTCAATCCAGGAATGTTGTCCAGAGACGGCCGCCAGAAATTGCAAGACCAATTTGGTGCTTTCTGTTTTGCCAGCGCCAGACTCTCCACTGAAAAGACGTTGGACAAAAGTTAACAAAATACAGATTATGTAAGATTTTATGTCTTAATTTGGAGCTGTTTTGATGCTTAATGTCCTTATTATGCGGTATCGCAGTATATACATTAATAGGAGCGAAAATTTTCACATAAGTTTTGGTTCTATTTTGTCCGCAGCATCGTAGTACTTGACTTGACTTGAGGCACGAGAGCAGGACGTCGTTGCCGAACATCCGCTGTGGCCTGCCCCATTATGATTTGTCGCCATTGATTCCTGTCCGCTGCTACGTCCGAGACGATCGCCGTGAAGTTATTTCTCCACTGCACTGACCCATATCCATGCTTCAGATGGGCCAGATCCTTGGCGACCACACTATCCCAGGTGCATTTAGCTGCGTTGCGGGTGCAGCGCCAAACAGCAGGCTTGGGAGTAGTACTAATTATATTTATCCAAAAAAACGAAAGATAATTATGATATAATAAGACAATTGAAAGGACAAGCCAACAAAATAAGCAAACAGACAAGCAGGGTTATAAAAAAGTAAAAACACTAAAATACTAAAAAGTTAAGTAGTGTGAAAGTAAAAATATACCAATCCATTGTTTTAAAAGCTACGATCAATTAATGAACAAAAAACGGAAAAAAACATGAACCAACCTGATAATGACACACTGATCCTGCCGGCACCGTTTCATGTTACTGTAGGCACTGTCGGCAATGGCAAAAATGTGCGGCGGCAGCTCTCCAATGCGTTTGTCCTTATAAAGCTTAATTTGTTCTGGCGTGTAGATGGGCAACACCTGATATGGATTCACGGCCACCAAAATACTGCCAGTGTATGTCTGCAGGGAGCACAAAAACGTTTAATTAATTTGGGGCAAAGATGATTATATACATACACAGGAGACAACCACGCAGGTAAACACTTCAGGTCAGGACCCTGTGTAAATTACAGCAGAACGTCTGACCGGCTTCTGCATGAATTATGGACAATTAAATAAATATACATCATTATACCTAGACCAGGGGTGGTGTGGTAGTCAAAAATGCACTTCTTATAGATAGCTGAGACTTAGTTAAATTAGTCCAAAACTGCCATAAACTTGTGAAAAATCCAAACTTTTTGACGAAATAAAAAGTTATACAGTGAGTATTGAGTGTATTCGTATAACATGCGAGAGCTACTAAACAAGAGGGTAACGCGGTTCGTACGTATCTTTAAACGCTATGGTGAATTTCTGTCAAAATGAAAAATATAATCAGTAATAAAACCCCAACATCACTTAAAATAATCTAAAAATGTAACTTGAGAAATGAAAACTGCATTAAACTTAAACATAACGTCAGCAAAAAAGGAAAGGAATACATAGTTTTTGACATCTGAGTCAATAATAACTAACAGAAGAACAAAGGCCTGAAAAAAGCTTTTAATATTATGACGGTTTGCGCAAAAATATAACAACTTAGATTAACCATAGCAGAAATGTGACTCTTAACATAAAAAGATTAATTTCTGAGCGAAAACCAAACCAAATTAAGTGTGGCTATCTAGATAGTCAGTCTACTAAATAAAGACTCTATGACTATGTATATAATACCAATTATCACTTATCAGTATATAGTATATTATACACAATATTATTATAAAAGTGCCCTTTCACCAAGGGCAGCAGTGTGGGTAGAATAGGAAATTTGGCTGATCTTATAGCGGAAAAATGCTAATAAGCTTGTCAAACACCCGGGACAAGTTTTGTAGCCGAATAGGGAAACTCAGCTTGCTAAATGAAGCGGACAAGAGTTTCTTCAGAATAGCAGTCGCCCGACACGTTAGTGCTTTCTGCACCCTATTCGCGCGAATAATTAGGAAAAACATTTTTGACGCTTACTAGCACTCAGGACTTGGGGTCAGGTGTATAGATTATAAAGTATTAATACTCTACAGATATTACTTTATAATCTATACACCTGACCCCAAGTCCTGAGTGCTAGTAAGCGTCAAAAATGTTTTTCCTAATTATTCGCGCGAATAGGGTGCAGAAAGCACTAACGTGTCGGGCGACTGCTATTCTGACGCAACTCTTGTCCGCTTCATTTAGCAAGCTGAGTTTCCCTATTCGGCTACAAAACTTGTCCCGGGTGTTTGACAAGCTTATTAGCATTTTTCCGCTATAAGATCAGCCAAATTTCCTATTCTACCCACACTGCTGCCCTTGGTGAAAGGGCATTTTTATAATAATTTTATTTCTTTTTCCGCTGCAGCTATTTTACTTGACGACAGGAAAGCTGACACTTGAATTGTATATTTGTATGAAAATAATACATTCTGAAAAGTGATCATTAATTTTGGTCAAAGTGACGTTATATTCGTGTTCGGCAACTCAAATTAACCTTTTTCACAGTTATATATTTAAAAAAAATTGAAAATATTTTAAAATTTGGTCAAATTGACCATTCTGGCACTTTGCTAGGGCTACCAAAGCGGACCAGTGCACAAAATGCGGACCAAAGAATATCAACTGACACCCCCTATCGACATCAAAATCTCAATTTCGAAAATTTGCCCCATTTTGACCCCCTTAGGGGGGTACCCTGAAGGGGCCATACTATAGGGAGGTTCAGAGGGGTCCTAGACGAAAATGAACCTCGGATTTGTGTTCAGGGGCCCAAATTACCCCTAGAGACATCAAAATCTCAATTTCGAAAATTTGACCCCTTTATGACCCCCTAGGGGGGGCACCCTGAAGGGGCCATAGGGGGGTTCAGAGGGGTCCTAGACAAAAATGGACCTCGGATTTGTGTTCAGGGGGCCAAATTACCCCTAGAGACATCAAAATCTCAATTTCGAAAATTTGACCCCTTATGACCCCCCCTAGGGGGTGTGCCCTGAGGGGGCCGTAGGGGGGTTCAGAGGGGTCCTAGACGAAAACTGACTTCGAATTCGTGTTCAGGAGCCCAAATTACCCCTAGTGACATCAAAATCTCAATTTCGAAAATTTGACCCTTGAGGACCGCCTGGTGGCCGGGGGGGGGTACCCCGGGGGGCCGTATAGGCGAGTCCAGGGGGGTGATAGGCGAAAACTAACCCCAGATTCGTGTTCAGGGGCCCAGACAACCCCTAGTAGCGAGATTTTATGAAAAAAATCGAAAAAAATTTCCACCCCAAAAGTACCCTAGGTGGTCACTTTTGATGAGACCTGAGACTTCTGCCAATTTGACTGGGGTGCCAAAGTGAAATACCATACACGACGCTGACCAAACAATATCAACTGACACTACTGCACGTATTAATTGTGACATCGTAACAATACAGCACGAGTGATTAGCCATTAAAGCGTTATACATTGACAAAGTCACGAAAAACCATGTTTTCAAGGGTGCCAGAGGGGGGTGTACCAGTTCTGGCTACTAGGAAAATCTGACAGCAAAACTATGGTCACCCTGCAATGCACAGTATATGGGTTTATATTCGCATACAAAACGACAGACCTCCATCTGTAACCGTCTTGGCTGTACTGCCCACAGGTAGCCTACCCCCATAATACACGTGAATTACCTTCCGAGCCCCCTCCCCTGCGCTACAGTTACACGATCGACTCCAAAATAGCAGATGCACTATAGCACCACTACACTACCCTGCATGCAAGAGATGGAAGCTACCTCACTTGCGTGACTTCTCAAAAGTTGGCTAGAAATTTTTCGGACTTTGTTTTTTTTCGGACCCCAAAAAAGGGGTTCCCCCCCTCCCAGCAGAGACCGAACGGGGACGAAATTGAAAAAAGTGGCCCGTCACTTTGCAACTTTGGTCAAACTAAATGTGAAAAACATATAATCATGACAACCCTACAAGCGTCCGGTCCGGTAGAGCTGTTGAAAAAAAAAGACGGAAAGTGTCAAGTTTGCAAAAGTCTTTTTTTCATATCTCAAGTTAGACTCAACCAATCTCTCCGAAATTTTGCACGCATATAGCCTTCCACTAGGCGGATACACACACCAAATTAAAAGTCATTCGCTTGCATATATTTTAAGTTATTAAAAAATTAAATTTCAAAAATCCGCATTGAGTGGATTTTCTCCTATTCTAGGGTTGGGCGCTGTCGCGCCAACCCTGATACAATATATAGTTTCTTCTAAACGCAAGTCCACACTCAGCTTGTGCAATAGACTCTGCTGTCTGTGAAAAACCAAACAAAATATCAACTCCACTCACATAAATCAATTTATCGCGGTATCGTATTTGTAAGTTTCGGAGAATGCCAGCCTCGTGCAGATCTCCCAGGGCAATCATGTCTTCCTCGCCCTGGACACTGGTCGGGTGCATGATCTTGATGCGGCGGTCGGGCCCAAGCCATTGCTCCTGAAACATTAAATAAACAGGTTTCGTTGTGCGAATGAGAAGAAGAGTGACATGTCCTACGCCTGATCCAGCCCCTGACTGCGATGCCCGCCGTTATTTGGTCTTTAGAGTCGTAGCGGCATAATATCCCCTCGGGGGCGACTATAGATCCCTGTCACCTTCCTACACACACACACAAACACACACACACATATATATAATATATATATATATATATATATATATATATATATATATATATATATATATATAATAATATATATATATCACATAACATATCACATAACACATCACACATGTGATAAGCGTTAGTTCATCGAACAAAGATGACTAGACTACTAGGATGGTAAAAGCAAAACGTGGCCTAGTCGCTGGCTCTACGTCACTACTTAAACAAGCTGGGGCAAGACTCGAGAAACAGGTTAAACCATGAAAACGAAAACATTTAAAACTAACATTGCCATCATCATCTAGAATTCGCAGACGTCCACCCTCCGATTCCAAAACTCGCGCGCCAATCGGACACGAAAATTCTGTTTTGGTCACTGGCTCGATCCATATGAAGTCGCCCTGAAACAGTGACACAAACTAAAATAAAAAACTTGTCTTTTGAACTTCTAACCAGTTACGTAGATAAACAATGATAAATATAATCAAAGGCGCATTTAGGGTTTGGAATGAGGGGAATTGCATTTCCCCCCACCCCGAAACTTTTTCCGACTGAAATTTTACACAAGAGTCCCCCCCTCTGGTTTTTATGGTTCGGCCGGAAAAAAAACTCCAATGCGACTCCAATTAACTAAATTCGACCTGAAAATTAAATTTTTTCTAAGAGCCCTGCAACTTATATAATATTAATCATTAACCGCTCAACAGTTAGCTAGTTCGCCCCATGTGCGTTCATGACGAAAAATGAGAACTGCAAACTGTACCTAAAATCGCGGATGATCCGCAACTTTTCGACATCCACCTCCGCAACCGCGCCGAAGTTAAGAGTCGACATCCGGATGCGCGGATGTCAAAAAAGTCACATCTGCGACATCCCTACATTTTCTTACCGTCCTCGCAGCTGTGGTGTCGCTCGGAAACGACTCGAGCTGTCCTCACCCTGCTATTTCACACACCCAGTATATAGTTCTGTAAGTAACATATACCGTAGAGAGTATACTTGCTGTGATTTGTCATTGGATCTAGAGTCTCGAAGCCAATTTGTGTGTTGTGTTTGTTTTTTTTTTGTTTATTTTTTTTTTAGTTTTAATTTTTAATTTTAGTTTATTTTTTCTTGTTTTAATTTTTTATTTTAGGGGTTAGTTTTTTTTTTTATTTTATATTATTTTTTTTTTTTTATATTTTTTCTTTCCATCTAATACTTAATTAATATATTTTGCAGTTCAAGAGGAAAATTTTTTTATGATTTTTTTTATGGCTTATGTTGTTTTGGTCTGGGGCTAATTATTTTTTTTTTTCTTTTTTTTTTTTTTTTTTTTTTTTATACAAACCCTTATCTAATGGCCTCGATTGCAATTCCTGATTTCCAATTAAAATTTCAATGTCCATCTGCTAATAAAATTTGAATCCCAGACCGGAACGCAAAACGCAATCCAATTACGCTGGATCACAAAACAAAACGTGGCATTGAAGGACCAAAATGAATAATGAAAATTAAACAACAAAAGTACGCAGCTCTACATACACGTAATTTGCACAGTCGAATATAATATATTATACATATATACGTATAAAAATACTCACTATGCAAATGTATGTATATATATGCGTAAGCTAAACTACCCACTTAATCAACTGTGCACATTAAGCATCCCATTTAGACGTACACTAAGTTTAGCTGACTACTAAGAGGTGAGTATATATATAAGAAAGCTAACTAACCCACGACCTACCGCAAAATAAGTTGATACACTGACAGTGTACATGCTAATATGCGTTGCTACAGCGTTACTGCAACCATGAGTGCCCTGAACTGAATGCATCGCTGGGAATTGCGCAAACAAGAGATTAAAAAATAAAAGCCAGCAAAATAACACCACAGAGGCACATTTCAGGAAGCTCTTGTTTACGTCAATAAAAAACTGAAAAATATGGTGCTATCAAGAAATAAATCAAAATTTATCAGCGCACAAAAACATCTCAAATTGTAGACACAGTGACCAAAATTTACTCTAAAAACTGTGCAACAGTGACACAACTTTCCAGCAAATATTACGAGTGCCTGCATATGTAGCAGAGAATTTTTTCAAATTGACACTTGGAGTACAATAAGGGGAAATTTATTTGTGTCAATATTAAGGCAAACACAGAACATGTAAGGCAGGGCCGGTCAGTCACAAAACCAGCTGTTTGCAAACTATTATTGGAACCGGTAGCAGCAAGAGCTCATGAGCGACACAACCTGTACAATACGATACGGTATTGCAATGCATATTACTTTTTTAAAATTAAAAATAATACAATACGTATTATATGTACTGCTGGGTTTTTTTTTTCGCAAAAACGTTCGCAATTGCGAAAAAAAATTGGTGATTGCGAAAAATTTTCAAACCTTTTCGCAAAATTGCGAAAAAATTTTGACGCTGTGGAGGTGAACTCGTAAGGTCTATGCGCTGATTTTTGTGGTTTAGTCGGAAAATATTTTTGTTACGGCCCCAATTGACCAAATTTGGCCTAAAAATTGAAAATTTCTACGACTTTTTGTGATCTCTTAGGCCCGGACTCGTGCAACTTTTTGGCTTGATGTTTCTAGTGACTGTAAATAGGACAGATTTTCTTTCATGTATCATCACACCACAGCATGTAACACTAATGGACCCATTGCATGTATAATAGGGGTATGTATAGGTATAATATGGGTCGAGGTGACATAATTAAGAAACATTTCAAAATGTTAGCATTTTCAGACCTAACTTGATCATTGGCCGGGTCTTCTAAAATTTCTTTACGGCTGAGCATCGATGTGTAAAATAAAAGTGTCAAAATCGTTGCTTTTTGGCCAAAACGGGTAAAAATTGCGTCAGTCTTAATCCTGTATAGGCGTAAGAATGTTTTATTAACATTTAAATGTAAAATCTACTGCATTAAGTAACAAAAGTAAGTCTGCGAAGAAAATTTTGATTTTGCGAAAAAAATTTCAAGCTTTTCGCAAAATTGCGAAAATTTGCCAGCGAAAAAAAAACCCAGATGTACTGACTATATAGTATATAGTAAGTCATTATGAAAGCGCAACTACTGGCATATGCCAGTGAAAGTCTTAATCATAGTTTGTTTTAGCGAATGAAATGGGTTGTGTAATATACTCTCACTAAATTTTTGTGACGTTGATAGCGTCCGTGTTCTGCATAGGTGCAGAAGCAAAACACCTTCATTAGAGATTTGCCAACAAGTGCAATTATTCTGTCTTCCACTGCCCTCATTTACTTTAGAATGCATTGCGTTTTGCGTTCATTTTATCTTTCTTTTTTTAATCTTAGTTTCGCTTAACTTTGAAATAAAATTGCGTTATAGCTTGGTTTTTTTCCATTCTTCCCATGGTATTTTTTTTCTTCCATAAAATATATATAGTCCAGTTTCAAAACTACAAAATTTTCAGCCAAAAATTTCACGACAAAAACGAAACTTCTGAACAGAAAAGACGTTACGGTTGCACTGATATCGATTTGATTGGTTGTGTTGGTGCTTGGGCCACTGTGAATCTGGCCTGAGCCACCAATTTTAGCCGCGCGAGCTACCTTGTGAACATTCTGGGGTGGGGGGGGGGTTCGCATCTGTCTGGGGTAACCGTCAAGCGACCTTCTGAGGGGAGATGAAAGTCCACCAACCCCCACCCACGCCAATCATGCATGTATATAATAATATGTACCTAAACCATAGACTCATAAAACTCACTATGTCGACCGCGCTGAACGCACCTTGCTTACAATCACCATGATGAAAAATATAGGCAGCAAATAATACCACGGGAAATATATATGAATATATATTAATAATAACAACAATTAATTCTACAGTGGTGCTCCATCAGAAAATATGTGGCAGTTAGATAAGAATGAAACACACAGGAAGGATAGAAAATTTAAAGAATTATAGTTGTTTTAAAGCCCTGGTCGAAACCTGAAACAAAAAAAATATATCAATTTAATAGATACGGACGGATAACACTCTACACATACATACGCGTAATATAAAACGCAGCCAAATAAGAATGAAAATTTTTGATGAGGCGAAATAATTATGAATAATTAATCACAGATTTGATAATTGAAATAAGGACGTTATGTTTCCTGTTCATCAGTTCGTGACATTAGAGCCTATAAACGAGAACGAGTACATACTACATAATAGTTCAATCCTTAATGAGTTCCAATACGACATGGAAACGGTGGGAGGTTTGACTAGACAACGAACATACATGGACCACATACATGTGCACATTAACTATTAATTAGATTAATTTCATACAACGGCGGACCGAAATTTGAGGCACAATAAGAATTTTTGGCAACTCTAAGAAAAAAATTATAAAAAGAAGAGAAGCCCAAAACCCTGACAGTGTTTAATAACAAATGAATAAATGAAATTTAATTACAAAGCACGTCGCACACAATATTATCGTCCAGGATATATAATACATATTAATATTTCAATACACTGCAACAAGTTAATTATCAATAAAAATCAAAGAAATAAACTAATCTTGAATTAAAACAAAGATGCATTAAATTTCCGACGCTGCTGTCCACTTGGTAGTATATCAACTAGTTTTTCATACGGCTAATCTTCCTGATATAAATTTACACACAAACAAATACACATCACACCTACATACATATACATATTCACCAAAGTATGTACACACAAAAGAAGATACACATATACACATATATAAACAGTACATATAACTTATACAGCAAGAGCAAACATATTACATAAACAACACAAATGAACTAATGTTATTGAATGTGTAAGTTTAACAAAAGGGCAAAAATTACGTTTATTGCAGACGAGTCGACACACGTGGACGGTTGCGCTGTGCATTGACCGAATGTGTGTGCTAAAATTCGCACACAGGCCTTCAGAACATGCTTGCGTTTTGTCGTATTACAAAATATACAAAAGGTGTGCTGTGAAAGTCACACACAGGCATATACATTGCATGTATAGTTTAAAAATTAAGCAAAAATTCACAATAAAGAGCATTAACCTTCCGCTGTAGCTATTCTATTTTTGTATTAATTAAATGCATACGTACAGAAAGTGCGACAATCAGTTACATACAATTCAAAGACAAGCGTAGTGCCTGTTCCTGAGCATATTACATATATCTATATGCGTACGTATCTGCAACCATTCAACAAAACCAAAGTATTACAAACTTATAACAAACACACATTTTAGCAATAAAACGTAACCGTAACGCACTGGTTAGTAGAGACTATACGTGCACAGTAGAAGCAAAGTCTATATACAGTTTTAGTTTTACGTTCAAAATGGCACAAAACGCTGGCATAAATTACTCTTCAATCTTCATGGAAACTAAAAATCTTAGACAAGTGGTCTAAATTAACTTGCATTTGACCAAATTTTACGTTTTTACGAAAGATTGTGTTAAAACAAAATATCACCTCACTTGCGTAAGACCTTTCAAACCTCCGCGCTCCGCTTACAGTCACAAACAACTAGGCCCCAAAAAGGAAAAAGTATCTCGACAGAACCGACACTGGCACGGCACCCGTCATATGGTGCAACCAAATCGGGAGGAGGGATTTCCAGGGATCCTTTATTACTGCCGAAAACAATGTTTTTATAAACGATTCGAAAGATGTGCTTCAAGGAACGCGCTTGAATGACCGGATCTGACGCTGGCATCTCTCCAAGCGGCAAGCAACAAACCATCTTTTTTACTCAGAGCGAAAAAACATGGCTGGCTAAAGTTAGCCCTCGAATGGCGTGTCTCTAACCACACAATTCAAAACAGCCCCTATGAGCACAGTAGGTGGCAATGCTACAGTCTCCTTTCTTGTACTAGCTTTCAACCTTGCAAACACAAAAAATTAGCCGGCTGGCTAAAGTATCATTATCATTGGGCAGTGAGCGCACATTCAACATATGTATATAAGTCAAAATAGCAAATTTCACAAAAAAACAATCTTAGGCATAATTTTTTTCAAAAGTTTCGCTAAAACTGCTTTTCAAACACAAATGGCACTATTGTCAAACAGATCAACACAAAAAGTCCGGAAGTAAACCGATTAGGCACTCAAAAATGGCCCCCAAATAAGCCAAAATAAGAGAAAATTTTTCCCTGAAAGTAGCAAGTCACTGAGTCACCCCTGACTTATTGACTGATGACTGTCACTCAAGGTGGTTCCATAGTCCTTTACACAGTCGTTCACCCCCTCACAGTCAGTTTCTGAGAAAATTCTAAAGTCAGCATTGGTGCAAAAAAATGTTTGCAGCTGTTCAGCGCCGATAAGGCACAATAGCTGAGTTTTGAGAAAAACCAAGATATTATATATACTTGCACCGCGTTTAGACCGAAGGAAATAGCTATAGCCTGCTGCATCCACCATACTCTTTTCTAAAAATCGGACAGTCACCAAACTCATTTTGGTTCCAGGTTCTAGCAAACACCCAGCAAACCAGCTTATTCGCTTTTCGAAGGTTGATGAGCCGCAGCGACTAAACTGTCTGCCATATCGTTGCTGCTAATTTTGTGAATACACTTGTATTCCCACGACAAAATCACATCACTAGCATCACAAAAGTTGTTCAAACTACCAATACGGCTGACGCTGTCAACCCGCTTTGCTAGCTCAGTTTCAGTGCGGGCGGAAAAAATGAAAATCAAAGTCAAGAATCAAGATTGCTACTTTTGACTTAAATTTAAATGAGGTTTTTCTGCGTATATATGCGCTAAGTAATTATAACATTGTATATAGACTTCAAAACTCGGACTGATTACGCCATGGAGAATCGCAGTGCGTACAGTTCCTCCACTGTATGCCATGGGCAGGGGCAGTCCCAGGGGGGGGCCGCCCCCCCCCCGAACTTTGTTTCGACTGAAATTTTACACTAGGGTCCTCCCTTTGGTTTCTATTGACTGGCCGAAAAAAATTTCCGATGCGTCTCCAATTGACCAAATTTGGCCTATATAAAAAGCAAAAATTTTCCTTAATTTTTTTTCTGGGGGCTGCGGTAAAAATTTCTGACACGTCTCCAGTAGACCAAATTCGGCCTAAAAATTGAAAAATTCTGTATTTTTCCTGGGTATATACACCACTGGTTTTTACTACAAACAGACTCAATTCATTGCCCTCGATATGGTTGCGGCTATAATAAATTAGCCTAAAGCTGAAAAACGCTATTATAAAAAGTCAAAAAATTTCTTCAGACCTCCGCCACACCCCCCGAAATCGAAATCTGGGACCGCCAGTGGCCATGGGGTATACATATATAATTTTATCCAAAAGTATGGAATAGGTGTCCAACTTTAGCCACTCCAATTTTTGACAAATTGATGCGTCAATGATCCTCCTGAATCATATTAAAACTTGCTTTGACCATTGAAGACACAGATGTACATGGGAGATTGGGAGGCGGGGGGGTCTCCCCATTACCCCCCCCCCCCCCCTGGGTACGGCCTTGGGCCTATGTCTAAAGGTTCAGCCAAGAAGCACTAGGGTTTTTTCCCCGCAAAACGCGTAGGGTTTTTGTTTGGGTCGGCAATAGAGGCATCATGAAGATTTTGTTCCAAGCTTTTGCAGTTTTGGCTCTGCTGGGAGAAGGGAAAGCTCTTTTTTGGGCATCGAAGAAAAAGTCAAAAATAACCTAGAGCCGGCGTAAACTTAAGTTACGCAAAAAGCCCATATCTGGGCCCCGTTGCACAAAACACTGATAACTGATAAATTATCAGTTATCAGTAAATTATCAGTAAACAGCGTTGCACGGCGTTTACTGATAACTGATAGTTATCAGTTATCAGTTATCAGTGTTGCACAAAATTTACTGATAATTATCAGTTATCAGTTATTAGTTATCAGTAAAATTTCCTGCATTTATCAGTGAATTATCATCAGTGTTCGTTGCACAGAACGTTACACTGATAACTGATAACTGATAAAATTGCCTGCTTTTTTATCAGTGTTCGCTGACTGATAAAAAGGATTCAATTATAGTTTTTCTACAAAAATAAGCTCCGAAAATTCATTTTCTTCAATTTTTTCCTGGCAAAGTGCCAAAAATGGTCAATTTGACCAAATTTTCGAATTTTGTCAGTTTAGTTGAAAAACTGTGGAAAAAGTTAATTTTAGCTGCTGAACGGGAATATAACGTTATTTTGACGAAAAACTATTGTATGGTCATGGGCGTAGCCAGGGGGGGGGGGTTCAGGGGGTCTGAACTAGGGTTGTTTTAATGTGGAAACTGCATCAAATCAAAACTAGTTTTGATGCAGTTTTGATTTTTAATCAAATCAAATCAATCGATTTTCAAAAGGTCCAAATCAAATCAAATCAATCGATTTTCAAAAGGTCCAAATCAAATCAAATCAATCGATTTTCAAAAGGTCCAAATCAAATCAATCTATTTTCAAAAGGTCTAAATCAAATCAAATCAATTGATTTTCAAGAAGCCCGCATCAAATCAAATCAAATCAATTGGTTTTTTGAGACGGTCCACATCAAATCAAATCAAATCAATTGATTTTTGAGAACTCAACATCAAATCAAATCAAATCAAAACTGAAAAAATTACTTGGGTTCTGATGCATTTTTGATGCAGTTTTGATGTAGTTTTGATGCAGCGTGAAAAATTTATTTCCAATTTGTAAAAATATAATCTCAGCTTAAGGACGCGAAAATGCGTAATCATATAGGGTACACTTACTATTATATAGTTTTATTATATAAATTGCAGTTATATTGTCGGCATGTGAATATTCACCTGTGTATTACGTGGCCCCTTCAATAGCGGCGTATATTATAGTAGATATATTTCGGTTGGCCTGTGGGTTATAGGTGTGGCCCTGCCCGCAAAATTTGCGAATAGATGCAAATAGATTACTATGCGTGGCTTATTCTGCCCACAGGACGCCCCCACGGCCCGGCCCGCCATTAGCACATGGGCCGGTGGCGGGCTGTTCCTGTTATACGCGGGCCCGGTCCAAGATCAACGGCTAGGCCAAGACCAACGGGTCATATAGTGGTGCGGGAAAAAAAAACCCTATTTTCAACTTTTCGGGTCGTCCTGTGCTCCACATAAATCGGATCCATTAATGCTCGTGGCTGTTATAACGGCCATCTTTCGCCTAACTGTTGCACTAATAAAATGGATTGTAACCACTCACGTTTCTGAGTAATGAGTCTCGAAACCTCCGGGAAAAAAAAACCCTATGCGGGAAAAAAACCCTAATGCGGGGAAAAAAACCCTATCACTTTTTCTGGTTGTTCTATTAGCAGGGAATATAAACACAATTTCATCGTGTTCTACAACTCTTAGGCTGCAGTATGGACTAAAAAACCGTTTCTACGACATCCATGTGACTCACAATGATTCTTCAAAAATCGACCCGTTTTGGCAGAAATGACTTCTGCCCAAATAGGCATTTTTTCCGTATTTAAAAGCATTAAAAACAGATTTTTGCGCTTATTACGTGAGAAACAGCGGACAAACACCGCCCGCGTCTATTATTCTTGGATTTAATTGGTACGCAGCAGCTAAAACCTAAATATTGCAAAAAATGCCAAATTTTGGTGAAACATCATCAAAACAGGTTTCGTAAGGGGTGTCGGGGTATGGCCCAAAATGACAAAAAACGACGTTTTGCGGCCGAATAAACGGTTTTAATGAACTCTACGCATGTTGGTAGCCCAGATGAACTAACTTTAGTAGCAACAATGGGTAAGTTTAGCAAAAAAATGCCGCCAAACAAAATAGGGTTTTTTTCCCCGCAATAGGGTTTTTTTTCCGTCAGATGGGGTAAAAAAAATACAAAATATGAGTACAAGGTTTTTTTGCTTTCCTGGATTAAGTTTCTCGGGCAAACTTTTTTCCAACAATACCTCGCGGAGTTGCTCTACAAAACGACATATTAACCTTTTTTCTCTGCATTACTAATTTTATATAAATCGAAAAATAAACGTATTTTTTTTACCCCCATTTTGGGGGGAAAAAAATACGGTCGCGGGGAAAAAAAATACGGGTCGATTCTGACCCATCCAAGAAACGCAGGCCAAAATGCTTCTACAGTTGTGAAACTCAACTCAGACTTACTCAATTTTTTAATTAAACTCGCACATAAAAGAAAAGGCCACTGAAATTGAAGCCCCAATAACACCACGACTACTTTTTACACTACAATCTTTTTTGAATTTTTTTTTGAAATTTTTTCTGTCTACGTATTCTTTCTTTGCTGTAAACTGAATCATTTGACGTAAAGATTGTACCGCGGACGCCGAAAATGGTGGCGACGACCTGCTTGATAAATAGTTTTGCATACTTGATTATAGTCTTAAATTAGTTAAAATTTCCTCAATTGCTGTCAATATTCAAATCGTGTTGTACCACAAATTGTTCCCAGATTACGTATTTTAAAGAGTGAATAACCAATATCATCATTAGCTTCGCAACTTAGGCATCTGTGCGTCTGTATGTGTATTTATGTAGCTGGGCTCATCATTTGAACAACCTTGTGTAGCTGGAACCGCTCGGTTAGCATTCGGTGGTCGTAGTACACTTGGCAGCCGTAGCACCTTCCTGTGCTTACTTTTTTCCGCAAACGAACTTGTTTTGGTTTAAAAATACGACATAAAAGCAAAAAGTACCCGTATTTTTTTCCCCCACAAATCGACCAAAAAGGGGGGGTAAAAAAAATATGGATCCCGTACGCGCCAACCAGTACCAATAGAGAAGAACCATTTACAGTTTGAAAGAAGGGTAGTTGACTATGCCATATGCGCAGTTGGTGCCGGAAAACAACTAGACTCCGTGACAAAAGAAGCTTGTCAAAATTTTGTTGACCCTTGTAAAATGAGCCATGTTTTGGGTGCATGATTTTGTCAGCTTCATATTGTAAGCTGAACACAGATTATTACTAGGTAATATGTTTATGTAATGTAGAAGTAGTAGTGCTTCCTTTGTATGTATTCAACAGGCATGTACCTGTTGGGGTTTTTCTTGGAGGGGGGTGTATTTTTTTTACCCCATGTTTCCGATCGTATTTTTTTTACCCCCTCTGACTATAGGGTTTTTTTTCCCGCACAAACTTTGACCAGTCACTGGTCAACCACAGCGTTTTTCACGGTTTTCGAGCTTCAGAAGTATAGAGGAAAGGTAACTCTCTTGAAAAATGCAAACGGCGTTGGTCAAAAGTGTTTTTGTGAAAAATTATGACAAGTCAAAAATTTGGAAAATTTTGTCACTTTGGAATTTTTCAACATGCAAAATTTTGAAATTTTATAAAAAACGCTACAGGCCTCAAAACTGCACAGAAATTGGTGTGGTAAGTCAGTTTGGGATGCGCTTTCCACCTGCATACTCAAAGAGGTTCGGCCAGGAAGCACTAGGGTTTTTTTCCCCGCAAAACGCGTAGGGTTTTTTTTCCCCGCACCACTATACGTGTGGCGGCCCGGGCCCGGCCCACAAAACTGTAGCTATTTAGTGCTGAAATTGGAAATTAAATATTATTTTGTCAATGAGTATGGAATATATATTGACACTCAGACCTCAGTTAATATCATAACAGTTTCTCTCCTCAGCAGAAAGGCTTGTTTACATCCACGATGCCCCTTGACCTGTTCTACTTCTACGCTGTGAAATTGTGAAACCAATCAGAAAACAAAAAATTTTCACCTTCGATAGCATCCTGTTGACATTAGGCTACATAGTATCACATAAAATTTTTCAACTGACAGTAGTTACATCAAAACCGCATCAAATCAAAAGTATTCGAACATCAAATCAAATCAATTGATTTTTGAGAAGCCCACATCAAATCAAATCAAATCAATTGATTTTCGAGAAGCCCACATCAAATCAAATCAAATCAAATGATTTTTGAGAAGCCCACATCAAATCAAATCAAATCAATTGATTTTTGAGAAGGCCACATCAAATCAAATCAATTGATTTTTGAGAAGCCCACATCAGATCAAATCAAATGTATTACATTTACTTATGTAATACAGTCTGATGTGACGTTATCATCTTTTGTTTTAATTTTTCTGTTTAGAAAAATTTTTGATACGTCTCCAGTTGACCAATTTCAGTCTAAAAATTTGAAAATTCGCCATCTTTTTCTGGGGGCTACCGCCCCCAGACCCCTGCTGCTTTGTGGTTTAGGTGATCCACCGGAAAAAATAATTTCGAAATATCACTGAAAAATGACGGAAAAACGAAGGAAAAATTTCCTTCACATTTCCTCTCTATTTCCGTCAAATTTCCTTTAATAACAATTCTCACTTTCCGTCATATTTCAGACACATTTCAGCAACATTTCCGCAATATTTCCTTCATTTTTCCGTCGCATTTCCTCCATTTAGTCCAACTTTCCGTCACTTTTCGGCACATATTTTTCCTTCACTTTTCGGTCATATTTCCTTCACTTTTCGGTCATATTTCCTTCACTTTTCGGTCATATTTCTTTCACATTTCCTTCACTTTTCTGTCATATTTCCTTTACTTTTCCGTCATGTTTCCGTTATATAATATATATTTCCTGTTACTTTTCGGTTATATTTCCTTTCACTTTAATACATATTTGTGCTAGATTTCGTTACCTTTTCTGTATATTTTTTACAAGTTTCTGCTTCAATTGACGTGTTTTTCGAATTCTTACTTTTTTCCGCATTGTTACGAATACATTTCAGTCAAAGAAGATGTCATTTTCCATGCTTTTTTAGCAAGATTTCCGCTGTTCATACTCACGTTGTCATTAGCCTCGACAGTGGTGAGATTGATTGCAGCCCACTTAAAGTGGTAGTTTCATTTTTGAGGTTTTTGCAATTTCAGTGCAAACTTTGCACCCACAGTATATACTCGGTTACGAATGATACCTGAACACAAAAATTTGGCACAGCAATTTAAAGGTCAAAATCCGGATCAAGTGCAGTTGGGGGGGGGATAGTGGACCTATTTTTTGGAGTCGAGCACCATGAGGGAAACTTTTTTTGTAATAGAACCCCTATCCACAAGTTTGGATTTTCTGAGCTATGACCCCTTGAAAATTGCATTTTCAGTGTTTTTGGAAGTGAACGTAGGCCACAGTTCGAAGCCAAAAATGGCTGTAATCTTTGTTTTTGGATAGTTTTGAGAGCGTTATGATGTTTTAAGGCATCGTCTAGGCTTAGTTGGCAGGATTCTCCAGGCTAAGCAGGCAGGATTTTTTCTGAAACTTTCGATTTTTTATTGCCTAAGTCTGAGCCTAAGCCTTAGTCTGAACCTAAGCCTAAGCCTGATACTAAGCCTAAGCCCCATACTAAGCCTAAGCCTAAGCCCAAACCTAAATTAAGGCCAAGTTTGAATTTGGTCAAAAAATGGACGTTTCTGGCGAATTTGGCCAATTTTTCGGCAGGAACCCGGTCAAAGAGCTTTTATTTTGATACTAAAAAATTGTAACCAATAATCTGACACTATTTTGACACGATTAGAACGGAAAAAACAAGAGCTCCGGGAAAAAATTGCGAAAACGTCCCTCACTGAGGGTTCAGATTTCGGGGGGGGGGGGGGGGGGGGGGTATCTCAAAAAATCCAAAAAAAATGAAATGGGGGTTTTTGAAGCAAAAATGCTTCCCCCAAGGTGCTCTACTCAAAAAAATAGATCCACTATTCCTCCCTACTGCATTTAACCCCAAAATCTCCGGGCATGTCTCACTTTTTTTAAAATTTTTCAACGGCGGCGGTCTATATGTATTTTTGTTTTTTTTTAAAAATACGCCAGAAATTGGAGGCTTCAGGTGACTGGCCAATTTTTCAAAAAGAATAGGGTTAAACTGTGTTCGACTTGATTCTAAAATTTTTAAACATTACATATTTACACTTTATTTAAATAATTTTGGAACGACAAAAATACGGGTTTCTCAAAATTTTGCGAAAATAAGCCTCACAAAAGGCTCAAATTTCGGGTTTAGCCTAATAGTTTGGCTTCAAATTCAAACTTTGGCCTACATTCACTTCCAAGACACTGAAAATACGATTTTCAAGATGTCATACGCATACCTCAAAAAATCTAAATTTGTGGACAGGGATTTTATTACAATGTGGGTAAAGGTAAAGTTAAAATTGAAAACAAGGTTAACGTCAACGGATTTTCAAAATTACAAAACTTAAGTCTGACCTCAGCTTAAGCTGAAATCCCAACCTCAAGCGTAAACTGGAAAACGTACACGCACACTCACATGTGTTGAGTCTTGCATGAAAGAGAACTCAATACAAATCCCCAATTAATCGCTTAGCTTAGCCCCCCACTAAGCCAAACACTAAACATAATGTGAATACAAAACCGAAACAATTGCGAAGCAGCTAAGCGAAGTGTACATAAGTACAGTACATAAGTGTATGTATGTAAGCAACACTTAGACCCGTAATCACATACTAAGTGCTGAAAAATAATAGAAAAGTTGCGGAAATTTGGCTGAATTTGAAGGAAATATGAATGAAACATTACTGAAAAAGAACAGAAAAGTTGTAGAAATTTAACAGAAATATGACGGAAAATTAAATGAAACATTACTGAAAAATAACGGAAAAGCTGCAGAAATTTAACGGAAATTTAACTGAAATTTAAAGGAAATATTGCTGAAAAATGACTGAAAAGCTACTTAAATTCAGAGGAAATTTGACGGAAATTAAGCTAAAATTAGACTAAAAATGTATAGAAATAAAAACGAAAGTTGAAGGAAAAATAGCAAAAGTTTAGGCAAAATATGTACTAAAAACGCACGAAATGAGCATGAAAATTAAAGGAATACACATTCTAAAATTGGTTCAAATTGCATTTCCTCCATTTTTCCTTCATTTTTCGGTCACTTTTCGAAAAAAATTTTTCCTGTGATCTTGCCCTTGCGTTTGTAAAGCGTTTTTTATAAATGATAAAAAATTGACAACGCTGCATTTTACGCCACTGTAATATGAACTATAACTACTATATACTATATAAATATACTAATGTTATGTACGCTTTAAAAAATTTTCGGTTGAACCCTCCCTTTTGAAAATCCTGGCTACGCTACTGTGTATGGTATATATATACTATTTAAATAAAAACACAAAATTTGTACAAAATTTACATACAGAATAAGTACGAATTTTGTACAAAAAGTACAAATTTTATACAAAATAAATTTTTTTTGTGGTTTGAGTTGCCATTTTAGAGACATTTAGGCAGCCTGATGCCTGTAGTATCAGTGAAGAAGCAGGTCCCGAAAAAATTTTTGAAAAAGTACAAAATTTATACAAAATTTGTACAAATTTTATACAAAATAAGTACAAATTTTGTACAAAAAATGTACAAATTTTATACAAAAGTTCAGAAATTTTTTTGTGGTTTTAGTTGCCATTTTAGAAACATTTAGGCAGCCTGATGCCTGTAGTATCAGTAAAAAACTTCGAAAAAAATTTTTGAAAAAGTACAAAATTTGTACAAAAAATGTACAAAAATCATACAAAAATGTTTGAACAAGAAGTACAAAATTTGCACAAAATTTGTACAAAATTTATACAAACTTGCAGTCTCTGAGTACAAAATTTATACAAAATTTGTACAAAACTTGTACAAAATTTATACAAAAAAGTACCAAATTTATACAAAATTTATACAAACTTGCCAAGGTAGAAATACAAAATTAATACAAAAATTATACAAAATTTATACAAAATTTTTTGAACATTTTTTATATAATTTTTGTACTTTTTTTGTATAAATTTTGTACTCATTTTTTTCCTGTGCCTTAAGGTGGTGGTAACTAATGTGCAGTGGTTTTAAATTTTTGAAAAAATTAGTTGATTCAAACTGTATTTTTTGAGAATAGTCTGTAAAATTTGAAAATTTTTGAGCAAATTTCAGCAAGAAAAATAATCATAACGGAAGTTACTTCACAAGTCAGTGCATTTACATGTATGCATTGACTTTGAAAGGTTGAAAAACAAAGCAGCTGTGTTTTACTGGACCATACTTAAAATTTTTTGGTATTTTATTGAGTGTGGTATAACTTTTTTGTGAAATAACGCAATATTTTCTGCATGAGACAAAAATATAGTGCGTGTGAATACTAAAGCAAATTTTTGGCCTGTGATTTCAAAAATTGGCTCAACGAAAAAAATTAAAAATTGGCACATACAGTACCGGCAAAAATTAAAGTAGTATGCTCGTTCGAGCACGAGCCTTTCGTGATGCAATGCTCGGAGAAATTCTAGGTGCTCGCGAGCCTTCGAGCTTTTTCACCTTCGAGCCTTGCGAGCATTAAATTTTATTGCTGTGTGGACAGACATTTGGCTAAAGTTAAGGGGATGCACTCAATGTGCAAATAATTTTATAACGAAGTTTTACAAATTTTAATAGTAATTTCTTCTGAAATAGAATTAAATTGTATTTATTACTAAGCATAAAATTTTAAAATGCTTGAGAATATTTTCAATTTATTTTTAACTGTGCCACCTCTTCTTCCAGTGTTCCTTTGTCAAGACTCCAGCGCAACAATGTGTGTTCAAGGCTTACTACACAGTTTTGACCTGTCTGTTGCACAAGGCAAAGGTCAACTTTATCACCTGTTTGCTGCCCAGAAGTGTGAGAAAAATAAATGCAGGGAGGTGATTAAACTTATGGCTGGGTGCTTTTCATTTTTTAAGTTTAAATTTTATAAAGTAGATAATAAACTAAGTTAAAATTTTTTTGCATAATAAAGTATTTAAGGGGGCGCTCCGGGAATCAAGGATTTGGGCCGTATTTTTTTAAAACAGCCAAAATAAGCTATTATTCTTGAAGGAAATTTGCTAAAATACTATTTCTGATGTTTTGACGTGCATATCTCCATAGCAAAAAATTTGGAAAAAATTGAACAATTTACTGATTTTATTCAACTTTCACACAAATTCAGCAAGTAAGCCAGTGCATCAACGCTTGTTGAGGTTTCGCAAACAGACGATACGTAGATTTTATTAGTCGTAATGAAAAATTAAAACCATTTTATTGCGTTCTGTGCAAAAAAATCGCACAAGAAACCATTTTCAGAAGCAGCAGACTCAAATATAGGCTGTGTGAATACAAAACCAATTTTTCGGCATTTGATTAAAAATGCTGGTAAAATATTTTTGTACAAGATTTTGCACAATTATAGCCTTAGGCTCTGCGCAGTTGAACAATTTTTTAGTTTTTTAAAATAAAGCTTAGAAAATTTTTTATACGAATTTTATTGCTCAGAGTTCTACTTCGAAAACACATAATGACATTTTTTATCCAAACCTGACATAAATGTTAAAAACCAAAATAATGTTCAACTAGAGAAGCACATAAGCTACATTTTGGTATATAAAGTGTGACTATATGTAAAGCATAAGCAGAGTTATCGTTTGCCGAAAATCCACTCACGTTTGGTGCTCTGGGAGTCACGTGACATGATCACGTGATTTGAAATTTTGCCTCCAGTCATCTTTTGTGCCATAGTACATATATGTGTTGTAAAGTTAGACATTTGCCAATTTTTTTGCTTGTTTTCGACGTAACCCCCGATTCCCGGAGCGCCCCCTTAAAGGTAAAAGGTGTATTTGGAATTTTTTTAACAATTCTTTAAAAGTTTGAGATATGCTATGATCAGCTAATTCTTAGTTTTTCTATTCTCGAGCTATTCTTATTTTGGTACAAGCCGGTGTTCATTAAATTGTTAAATTATTCCTGTATAGATCATCCGGTGGCTAGTTTCCAGAACAAAAACACAAGAAATTGCAGCATATGTATGTTATGTCAGCAAACAGACCATTTGATTGAACAAACTTTTGCAGTTTAAATTTTTTTAAAACTTTTTGGAGATCTAAAGTCTCTTCAGAATCCTCTGAGTGAAAACTAAAACTAATTTCTGCAGAAATTTCATTTTAGCATTTACTTTTCATTTATTCCAGCAACTATAACTTTCACCTGCATCCTTCTGTCTTATCATTTCACAATAGGGGTCACGTTGTGAAACTTAAGATTTAAAAAAATTTGCTTATACGTTTCAAAATATTTTTGCTTTTCACTTTTGCGCAGATGAATAAATACGTATTTTCGAACAAATTTTTTACTTTAAAATTAATGCACACGAAACTGAGTATTTAATTGACCCCCTGCATTCATCTGTTTGGTCACAATTTGGCAGCAAGCTGGTCAGCAAAGTTGACCTTTGCCTTCTGCTAGTCTAAGCAAAACTAGCAAGCTTTAAGCCAAATAATTGTGCTAGTTTTAACAATAGAAAACAAAAGAAGGGGTGCCAAACTCAAGAAGCTACCAAAATATGAATATACGAAACAAATATGTAACCCATTTGGCCATTTGAAACAAAGTTCTTACCTAATTAACTTTTTCAGAACCTTACTGTAAATTGTCTGCGTACCAAGTATTGAGCGCGTCCCCTCCTAAAGTTGACGATAAAAACTTCAAATTTGTGTCCTCCTTAACAGCAATAAAATTTAATGCTAGCAAGGCTAGAAGATAAAAAAGCTCGAAGGCTCGCGAGCACCTAGAATTTCTCCGAGCATTGCATCACGAAAAGCTCGTGCTCGAACGAGCATACTACTTTAATTTTGGCCGGTACTGTAAATGCACCTTGTTGTCTTTGCGCGCAAAATTTGATTTAGCAACAACTATGGCTTATTGAACTGTAAGCCAATGGAGTAGCCAGTCTTAAGTTGGGATTTTATCAATGATCAAAACATGATAGTAACTTGTTTTGGCTCTAGATTCAAAAAATTGTAGCCATTCTAGTCCTACTTTATTGATCTTTCTGAAAAAGACCTTTAAAAATAGCTTCATGTAACAAAACAGCGATTCTGGAACTACCACCTTAAATCACCAACAACAAATATGTTCTTTGTGTATGATAGTATGGTTGCCGTGGTTTCAGTAAACGATTCAAAGTAATTTTGAGCGTTAACATTAGGAGGTCAATATGCAAAAATTAAGCCAAAAGAAGATTGAAATGTTGAACTCTGATGGTTAAGTGTTTGAAATATGGGTCTTCAGCACACGGAATTTGTTCTACTTTGATTGTCCGGCCATAATAAATTAGAATACCGTGATCCGTGATTATGTCCTTTATCGCGTCGGGGCAAATTATAATCGGACAGGGTAACTTGCTTGTTTTTTTTACAAAATTAGTGAGTCTTGATTCAGTAATGTAAATAATGTCAGGGTTATAATCCAGGGTTATAATAAGGGTTAGGGTTGTAGACTTTTTTCAAGTCGGTCACGGAGCTTGTAAAGTTAAAATTAAAACTTTTCAATTCGTAATTAGACATAATTTTTCTCAAATTTACGGACATTTTTGCGGTTGTGGGGTGGTATAATTAAGCGTTTTGAGTGATTTTCTTACCCAGTTTCTTGACGTCTAGCTAGCGACTGCCGTTTTAAGCGGCTGGTTTTAGCTTTTTCTGCTCGAAAATCCTTTTTTTTCCCAATTTGATTAGCCTAGATGCGAAATCATCATTTTGATCTTCAGGCAAAAACTGCTTGCTTGACATAAGAGCTTTTCTTTAAAGAAAGAAAAAGCACATAAATAAGTTCAAGAACATGGCGAAAGGCATCTACAAATTTTTCTCTGTCCTGGCCAACAAACGCGGCCATGGCTTCTTCTCCACAAATGTTCTTCAAGGCATCCTTGTACGATAAATTTTGGCACCATACCTCAGATAGGGCAGCGGTTTCAAAGCTGCAAGAAAACCTTCCAATGGTTCTCTTTTGCAGCACATTTTTTTCTTTATAGGATCACGAGATGTTGTATAGCGGCTCGTATCTCCCATGATAGTTGTTAAGTAATGATATAAGATATAAGAACTTTATCGCAGGAAATGTATACATGAATGTATATTCTTTTTATTTTCAGATGGTCAGATATAGTAGTTGTCACCGTATCTGTATTGTAATTATCTGTATATGTTCTAGTTTGATTCAGTCACTTTTTGTACAAGCTTTTACATGACACCCTTGAAAAATCACATAGTGCAAATAAAAAAAGCGTAAAAAATCGTCGGCACATTGAGAAATGAGACATGCTGAGACTTAAGACGATGCGAGATCTAGCAGGATGCAATATTTTGAAAGATTTTTATTGGGGAGCGAGCGGTAATTCAAGGTAAGCTTAATCGCGCAATTCAAACCTATATAGCGCATATATCACCTAAACTAGCGCCTACAGCGCTTTGAAAAATACCGCTTTCTGGCAAATTATAGCTTCCGAATCGATTCCAGAAGGAAGTGCTATAGCGTAGCGCTATAATAGCGCTTGCAAGCTCCTATTTTTTTTCTGAGGCGTTTTTTTAGCTAGTTAACATTTTTCATTTTATTCGATAGCGTTTATAGCACCTGAGGGTACTATTTGTGCTCTTTTATGCTATTGGCTAACTTATTGAAAATTTTTTGTAAGTTTTACTACGTATGATCACTCAATAAAGAAAAAGAATTTTAAAATTATTTTCAAATTTTTGTTTGTGTTCTGGTTGACGATATAAAAAAATAGCGCATATAGCAAAACGATAGCGCATCAAAGTGCTATAAGAGGTATTTTTTTCGCAGGCTTAAAAAATAGCGCTTACAGCACCTGATGGTGCTTTTGCGCTATTTAGACGCTATTTTGTGCTATTGGTTAATTTAGTGAAGATTTTTGTATTTTTACTACGTATACTATCCCTCACTAAACAAGAAGAAATTTAAATTTAAATTTTGGCTTGTGTTCTGGTCGAGCGTTTAAAAAATTGGCGCAAAAAATAAAATGATCAATTCATTAACGTTTTATTAATTTTATGCAAAACGAGACCCTAGAAGGGTAAGAAGAGTCAATAAGCACACCCCTTCCCCCCCCCCGGTTGTTGGGTTTGTAGGGTTTTCTATCCCTAGCTGCTATTAGTCAAAGTTGCAAGCAATTTGTCAAGATGATTTTCCATTCTCCGCTCTTATTGGTTACGCAAAATAAATCCCTAGAATGGTAAGAAGTTATGGCCATATATGGCGCATATGGGCATATAGCACCTTCGATTGCGCTTATAGCGCAAATAGCGCAAGTAGCACTCCCAAAAAGCGCTACAGCGCATATAGCGCATATAGCACCTTTGATAGCGCTTGCAGCGCAAATAGCACTCTTAATGTCGCTATAGCGCCAGCGAAGGTTTTTATGGCATCACTAAGGACAAAACAATTAATGGAGGCCCTCAAGTTACACCCTCCTTAGTTGTTTACTGTGACAACGTTGTGCAACATAATGCACTGAAAAAATTACCAATGATTGCTTATGACGGAAACCTGGACTCAAAGTTGGCTAGAATATCCGTTGTTTTCTAGTTTTTGAACACGTGGACTGAAAACTGTACAAGTAAGGGCCTTTTCATACATTATTATTAACTGGATTAGATTAATTAGGTTAACTTCAGAACTCCACATAGGATTCACTTAGTCAATAAATTTGGAAGCAAATGCAGATGATATGGTTTAGTCGTTTCATCCTACAACGTTGCATAAGATTTTCTCAATATTATGTTCAGTCACTGAAATTAGGTAATCTAACCAATCTAATCTAGTTAATATAATTTATGAAAAGGCCCTGAGATCTTTCTTTAAACCTTTTCTAAGCAAAGCCGTAGTAGCAAAATTTAGCAAAGAAATTTGACCTTGGTACAAAAAACAAATATAGGTAAATATTAAGTATACAGAACCGGTTTTAGCTGACATATGGTCGGTTTGCTTGCAAGTTTATGCTTAATACTTACGAAAAAGTGAAGATGAAGATACTTGCGCAGATGAACTTTCGGGTTTCGTGTATAAGTGTTGGTAGTCTTAACTTTAAACTTAATATTAACTTAATACTTAACATGTTCATAGTCAACTTTAAAATATAATTTGTTTATTAATAATATAATAAATTTCAACACAATTACGTAAAATTCACACAACAAATTCATTCATAACACCGTTATATCTGAGCTTTGTCAATATTATGGTTACAAAGATTGGCTAAATTTCATTCTGCACTTCTGAAGAAAAATGCTTAAATAACTTATGTTTGCATATAAATTAATTTTTTTACAAATACTTTTGAAAAACTTTAACTGTTTTTCTGCAATGTAAAAGTTTTTAAATGGAAATAAATACCTATATATTCATTAAATACGTTAATTGTTAAATTGATGCACATTCATACCCGCAAAAAACACAACTTAAAGCAATACAGCACAACAGAAATATCACCGACTAGAACAATAAAGCATGAATTAAGTTGGTAATAGTGAACATAAAAAATAACAGCATCATTCACAAATTGCTAAAGTTTGCTTTCAACTTTTGTGGCAAAAAAAGACAAGGTTTGAAACTTCCTAATATTATTAGTGAAGACCTTTTTTGTCATTTGTAATTTTTGACTTTGTGATTTCTGAATACAAGCCTCGCGTCATTGTAATTTTCAATACCATTAAATATCTGTTTATGATTGCAATTGAATCCGAAATTCGAAAAATAACGGTTCAGAATACTAAAATTATTTCAAACAGCAGTAATTGTTACGCAGTAAGTAAGTCTAATGAGTTGGCTAAGTTCAGCTAAACGAAACTAACAAAAATATGATAGCAGTTACATTGGATACGCTCGTTATAATTGTCGGTTAAACAGACAAGACAAAGCATCAACTAAATTTTTCTTCGTCTCTTTCTCAGACAAATGGAGTGTAAACCTAATAAAAATTAATCTTTTTTTAACAACGCAATTTTTTAAGAATCACTTTAGTAAAATTTTTCTAAAATCTCAAGCTTAAAATACTAGATGCATAAATTAAGTATTAAATGACGCATACATATTAAATAAACTTTGCACATGATATGTTACTACATCCTATTACGGTGCAAAAACTAAAAAATGGCTCAACGAATTTTGCAAAATAACTAAGGGTCTTTTCATAAATTAATACGTTAAACTCAACTTAAGATTAAGTTGACTTTAAAAGTTTTTGCAAGCACATAACAAATGCCGATGACAATGTTCAATTGCTTTTAGAAACTTTCGTCAATCTTATGTTGAGTTATTGAAGTTAATCCAGTTAATCTAATTCAGTTAATATAATTGATAAAAAACAATAAGTTAAGTATTTTAATGTACATAGTCCAGAAACATTTTATCGTCTGGAGTAATATAAAGGGGATTTATATTAAATAAAAAATTAATTGCAGGCAGCAATTAGCTGGAACACATGTTTTTTGTAAAGGAGATATTGTTTTTGAGTGTTTTCATAGACACAAACAATGACAAGAATTTAGGATGTGACACAGTAAAATTTGGACATTGACAATAACAAAATGGACACAAAACAGATCTACTTATGTAACGAGGCGTACTGAGAATAAGATTTTTTAAATGTTTCAAATAATGAAGAAAATGTTCAAATTGAAAAAAACGAAACAAAACTTTTAAAAACACCTGTCGCTGGTGAACACCGGCTAGAAACAAAATTCAACTGGTGTTGCATTTTGTATCTAAATACAGGTGCAATTTTTTATTTTAAAAAGATTGTTTTATAATTTTATGTAATGTAATGTAATGTAGAGTTGTAATTATACCTATTTTTGATTTTCAGACATTTTTATTTTTTATACACACAGATACATTAATAGTTGCAAAAAAAATTAAAACCATAATTAAAACTTTTGAATGAAAAATTGAATTTAAAATCGTTTCTACAGTACAAAATTTTAAAAAATGGTTTCTACAGAACAAAATAAAAAAAACTAGATAAAGATGTTTAGATAATTTTGTGATTTGAAGAGTTGGTACACAAAAGCAACCGTTATAAAAAGTTTTATCGCATCTGTATAAAAACCCCAAACAAAAATAATAACAGTGAAAATAAGATCTTAAAACTAATTAAATTAAAACAAATAATATAATTTCTATCAAAAACAACGTTTTCATCAAGTTCTATTACTTATGAAATAAAATTAGCGAGTTTTGTGAGTGTTGGCCTTTTTAGTCAAGGTAACAAACAATTGTTTGGCAGATCCTGACTTCAAACGTCCTTGTTTCCACTGGAATCACCACTCGGCCACCAAACATATGTACGTGCATTTACAACTAAACAAAAAACAATTGTTTATTTTGCACCAAGCATTGAAACCTAATGCTACTATAGTTTAGAATAAGATTTAGTTTCAAATGTGTTAAACGTTAACAAGTTTTTTAAATACAGTATTTTATAGAGGGTAGTTATAGAAACTACTAGAAGAAGGTTACCGTATTCAGACGCATAGATAAAGTATGGGTAGAGATACTATAATACTATGATTTTATTAGACTTCACAAAAATATTTTATTAGGTGCAAAACTTTAATGTTAAGACTAGCTATTAAGTTAGCTTACTGAACTGTAAGCCAATGGAGTAGTTAGTCTTAACTTGTAACTGTATCGATGATTAAAAATGACTGTAGACAATTTCGGGTCTTGTTTTGAAAAAATGTAGTCATTCTAATCTTTCTTTTTGCAAAAGGGCGCTGACTAAATTCATGTAAAAACAAATCATTACCTTAAATCATTGCTTGACATTCAAATAGAAGAATTGTGCATTTGTCAATTTCTTACTTTTATAATTGTTGGATGAGATTACTGATTCTTTCTTGCAATTCTTCGTCTTTGGCATCAATATCATCATAGGATCGCCGCCTTCGCTCTTCCAAATCTGAGGGTTCTAAAGAGTCTGATGGTTCTTCTTCAACAATGACAAGTGGTTCGGCTTCCACTGGAACAACTTCAACCGGGATGACTTCTAACGGATCTTCAAAATTTTCTTCAGGCTCTTCTTCTGTAAACTCCACAAGTACAGGACCTCCAAAAACGTCGACCGGTTCCTCTTCTAATGCATCATCCGCCGATCTACCGTAACGACTGTACATGGTTTGGTACCAGCTCTCAGAGGGGTTTCTATAGAAATTGTTGTAATTTAATTTTGGTGACAAGCTGCCACGCCTGTTTCTGTTAAAAAAGTCAGAGTCAATGCTGTCAGGCTCATCATCATCACTAACAATCAATGGCACAATTTCAGCTTCCATAATGTCATTGCCAGTGTCAGTTGGCAATGGCATTAAGTCATTGTCATCAGAGTCATCTAGTTCTTCAACGAAGACAGGAATAACATTAAATGTATCTTCTTGGGGTTGCTGATAAGCGCTTAGAGCAGCAGAATCATCGACCCAACCTCGTTTGCTGAGCCCACTAGATCCGTAATTCCATGCATCACCGTCTTCATCAGAATCTAGAACAAAAATAGGCTCTTCTGCGCTACCGTCTAGGAAGTCTTCTTCATCCAGTGGAATAACAATTGGTACTTCATCACCCATTAAAGGTGCCATGTCTTCTTCTTCTTCTTCTGGATTCCACACAGTATAAATTGGTTCAAAAACAGCTGGTTCTCCCAGTTCTTCAACTGGCTCCATTTTAAGATTGCCGTATCCAGGATACTCTAATGGTATATCAAACTCGTCATTTTCCATTGGGCTGTCGCGCTTCGATATCATCGGATCATCGCCATATGGTAGATCTTCTGGACCGATAAATGCAACTTCAACGGGTACATCATCAGGAATAACTGATTCTTCAAATGGTGGTCGCTCAAAATACCCATAATAAGGTAGACTATTTTCTATTTCAGGTTCCGCTCCAATTTCCACCGGAATAACTTCATATTCTGCTTGTTCTGCTGGAAGGATGTCGTCATTTCCGTCAATGGAATCCAATCCCTCGTAATCAGCGAATCTTTTGTTGTAGCTTCGGTATGTCATGGCATTGGAAGGTTCGTCGGGCATACTGTAAAGTGCAGCCTGACGAGGTCCAGCTTCGTTAGCATCCTGCATGTAGTACGCTAATCGAGCTAAGCCCCGGACTTCCCGAGCTAATCTGGGATCATCAAGAAGCACCACATCGTCCACTGATCGCTTCGATCTTTTTGATTGGTGTTCCGGACCTGGTTTTTGATCTGGTAATTTAGACTTTGGAGACTTTTGTGCTGTTTGTTTCCGCTGCGATTTTGAGGGTTTGTGTTGCTCATACTGTTTTCTGTCTTTGTGTTGGTTCTTTTTGCTGTCTGAAAAGGAAAAAACTAAATACAGAAATTGACAGAAAACCATCGATTTTTTTCTTGTGCGTTGTTTCACATAATACTGTCATCAAGTACATAATTGTGTCTCATTCTTGTAGAAGTAAAGTGAGACGCTTTCCTATTTGTCTATGATACAGCACAGGCAAAGGCGCTCTTCAAAAGTGGTCTACTTGTTTAAGTTTTCTAAAACAAATATACAGCCAGTCATATGAAGTCAGCTGCTATTTTGATTGACAAGACGACCGTGCACGAGTTCTAATAAGCACTCAAGACGGCCATTGCTGATGTTGCGAGGGCCCTGCCGTCTGAGTGCTGATTGGAGCCCGTGCTTAGCTGGTCGTTTCTGATTGGCTAAAAGATTTCTTAAAAAATTACACGGGTAGGCCGCACTTTTCTGTGCTGTATTTATGTCTGGCAGACAGGAGTGTGTCTCACTGTTCTTCTAAAAGTTTCAAACACTATTTATTTACTGTTATCAAAGTTTCAAACACTAATATTTACTGTTATCATGAGTCTATTTCACTACTATTTCAGTACTATTTCATTAAGTGTTGTGTAAAAATTACATTAAATAATTTTCACAAACCACGCGACAAGCTGTTTTCTAACCTGCTAACCATTGGTTTGGAAGATAATGAAAAACTTGTCAGCATTTGAGGTGACAACAGTTTGTGAAAAATTGCAACTTTACTGAAGGTTCTGAATATGACTTAAATTGCTTGGTTTAAACTGTTTTACCTTTTTATTTATGAATAAATTTCAATTTTTTGTTTAATATTTTAAATTTTTACGATCACGTTTAACGAAAAATAACGCAGTAAAGTATTACCATGCTTGGATGTCATTTTTTTGAGCAATGCACTTTCTTCTGATTGGAGTTTTTCTTCAATTTTTTCTTTAGTATCAGGTACCTGAAATAATAAATAATTAAATCATTGAGTCATTACTTTTTAAGCACTAGTTTTTAGAGTGTTTATTAGATATGCTAAGATTGATTTTGCATAGAATGTGATACAACAGCTCGTTGAAAAGTTGGACTCTACATTTTATCACTGTGAATTCACACGCCACAAAAAAATTCACAATCTGCAAGGGTGCCACAGCCCCTCGTTTATTGCAGCAATCTAGTTGATAGTAAGTCATGCGCTGAAGAACAATTATGTTTCCCACTTTAAAGCAAGACGCCGACTGGCTTTGTTAATCGTTTGTCTCAATAGGACTGCCGACTACAACTGTGAAGAGGGATAGGCTCTCAAGGCAAATGCTCTATCTTTTCACAAAATGGGGTAACCATTATGGTTATTACGACAGTCACCGTTCGGTGCGAAATTGTAATGGAATAAAATCTTACCGCCATGTCATTATCGTTCCCATTATTCTCCATTGGAACACTCGCCTCTAGGGTGGTGCTGATTCTGTCGACGTTTGGTCTGAAAGCTTGCATGATAAGGGACGGTCTGTCATCTGAAAAGTAAATTTTAAAAAAGTAAAAATTAGCAAAAAGCAATAGTAATTACTAACAGTTGAAAGTTTTTAAACCATCTTATTATTTTAATAAATAACAAATTTTTGGAGTTGTTGCGAATGAGGTGAACGTTTACAGACGAAACGAAAGTCTGACCAAACGTTGCTGAACCCTGAAACAACATAATGTGACGTCATTTTTGTGATAATCGCTGTAGCAATCTCTTGACGTTTGCAATTTGTTATTTTCGTAATGAAATCGCGTGCTTCTTTTTGGTTCAGGGCCATTTTTTGGTCAGACTGGAGGAAGTGTTACATCTTTCACTAAAATTTAAGCTTACTGACAGGAATGAAATGCATAATAAAATTTACAAAAAATACAATGGGCGTAACTAAATTTGTATAATATATGGAGAACAAGAAAACCATGACATACCTTCGCTATATTGAATGTCACCTCTGTTAAATGGCACCGCACTGTTGGGACAAAAAAGTGACAAGAACGGTAGAATTAGTACAAATAGCATGACAGCAGATGGAATTTGGGCACCAGTTTAGTTTTAACTTCAATTACCTGAAATAAAAAATGTACAGGGTATATATGCAAAAATTATGTACCAAATTAACACAATTAAAACACACACACACACACATACACACACACACACACACACACACATTAAACACATTAATGTACACAATTGGATTTTAAAACAGTCGTAAACAAAACCAAAAAAAGTTGTTGAAAATTTTTAGTTATGAGTAATAAATAGTTATAGGTCGATACCTAATTGGTTAGATCTAGTTCGCAATTAGGTTGCACTTAGAGTCTTTGGTTAATCTGTGCATACACTGTAAAAATGTGACTAGGCTATTTAGCAACAGACACGAGAGTAAAGTACCGAATGTACCAATTTTCCAATTTTGTTAATTGTGTTGAGTAAACCTACAGTGAACTGGAAAAATCCTGAATATCAAAGAAGTAACAAAGAACTCATAAGAAAAAACTGCAATTATTGGTTAATGATAATGAACAGAAGCATTAGGATTTTAACGATTTCTTCTAATTATTTGAATCAGTGGACACTGTTCTTAATTTGTGGTCTCAAATCAGACTAATTCGAATTAGTGCAGCTTAAAAATACACTAATTTTGTTTTATATATTATTCGCTCTGTAATAAACTTTGCTGAAAGCGGAAAATTTATGAAACAGACAATTATCACCATAATTAATAGCATAAAATCGAGTAGTTTTAGAAAAAGATCGTTAAAATTGGCATAAACTTATTGTGAAAAGCACGTTACTTTGTTTTGGCAAAAAATAAAAAAGCTATCAGTGCGTGGTTTGCTTTGTTTTTTACTTCAAAAGCTTGAAGTGCTCATATTTGAAGCTACTTTTTTAGACATCTCTTTTACTATCATTTCTGGAGTACTTGAGTCTAATGTGCTAAGAAGAAGCTTAAATATTCGGTAGTAGTTTTTTGTACCGTATCCGACTATAACTAGTTTCATAACAAAAGAGTGACAAAAGCGATTGTTGAGCGGTTTAGGTATTTCTTTTCTTTGTTTATTGCCCCCTGTTAGGAAAATTTGAACAAAATGAAAAAAAGCAACAATGGCACAAAGATATCACAAACTGTGATACCAAATTTTAAGATTCTGTTTTGTTTTTGAGATTCGTCTAAATCATGTTCATGGTCATACTTAGTCTACCTGGTAGTACCAATACATTTAATCTGTTTATATGTTTTTCTTCAGTTTTTGCCAAAAAATAAGTTGTAATACTGGTAATAGTTAGTCGTTTCGGTACATTTAAATTGAGTGATAAAATGAAATGATAGGGGGTAAAGCGTTGTTTTTCAAGAATAAAGCAATTGTAACTCAATTAAATAATGAGCTTATGTTTTATGGTTTCATAAGATCAGGAAATGTTATTATTTGAACGAACACATAAAAAGAAAGACTTGCAATACGCCGGCAGACAAAATGGTTATGTAAGAAGGAACCTTCAAACAAGCACACGATGACTTTTCGAACAAAACGATACCATATGAAATCGAATAAAATGAAATTTGACATTCGAATAGTACCACACAAGATATTCTTGTAAATTTACTGAATCAGCAATGAATCGGATATATGAGGATATGGATCATATTTTTGCACTTGAAGAACCAAAACAGTAAAAAAACGACGGATTTCAGACAAAACAACAGGTGAAAAGATCAGAAAATTCCTAGCCGTGCAAGAAGAAAAATATTTTTATTCTTTAGTTTGATTTAGCTGACTAATTGAGCTAAAAACGTTACAAATTAAGGATACTATATTGAGATGAAAAGAGTACCATACAACACTTATCACCATATTTACATCGCAATGAAGACAATAACAAAATTTTTGTTAAATGCAAAATGTTAAATACAAATGCAGAATAAGTTACAAAAATGTACAGTACTTTTTACAGCAACTTACACTGCTTTCAGTCTAACTTTGCTGCATTCGATTATTCACTCTGGTGTTGAACACTTAATTTTACTTTTGGTTTTGTAAAACCAGGACGGTGGTAAGTGAAATCAAGAGTACATAATAGGATAGGATCCTATTATGTACTCTTGGTTAAATCCATCACAGTTGCTTTTTGATACTTTGACACTAAAATAGCTCAAGTCATGGTTTTAGTATTACCGCTGTCTGTATGTATTGTGAAAAAGTCCCATCAAAAAATTAAAAAAGGCAATAGCTATAGCACGATGTTTTTTGTGCTTTACTCAGTCACAAGTCATCGAACCTGCTATAATCGGGTTTGACAAGTCATGGCTGTTATGTGACATTTAATTAAACTAAAAATGTCAGAGTAGGATTGTGATATATAACATGCTGTGAACAGGCGTTACATAATTAATCTGCAGTCATGGAGAAAGCCTATATATGCTGAACTTCCGCTGACCAACGTATTTTCCTGACGGATATTTGCAAGCCGCTTCAGGAAAAGGATTTTCAGGCTTGTTGCTTACAGCATACAGTTTTCGAACACACTAAAGTGTAACCATAAGCTCTGAGGCTAACATATTTTTCTAGCGGTCGCAATATGTTACACTTAGACTAGTAAATTAAATTTGGTGAAACAATTTATTAAATTTCGAACAAACATGACATCTGGATACCGTTCGAAGTTTAGCGAAACAAAATTTAAAGTGAGAGCTACATAAGGCGAAAATTTGATGCTTGCCCCTTTTGTTAAAACACTTGCAAAAACAATTTACAAAACGGACATTTTGTCACAAGCAGTAGGTTGATTTTTAAAGTACTTGCGTTAAGCCAAACATAAGCTACATAAGAATGTCTTATATTCTATACTGTCGCTAAGGTTGTGCAATCTAAACAAAACTAATTAGACGAAGCCTTATTATGTATTTTATGGATCATAATGATAATAACATAATAACATATGTTTTTCAGACACGTTAGAGCACAACTTTTTCAAGATAATCTGTGGCCAAAAACAGAACCTAAATTTATTTTAACGGCGAATTAATAAAATAATAAGTACATAGATTCAAGTCTGTCATAATTGGGCCACAATGATATTTCTGACATTGAATAACTTATGTATGCTAAAAATATCCGCCACATACCTACGCAAAAAGTCATTAAAACATCTACAACTACTTAATCACATTCAATAGGTATATACACAGCCCTAGTATATTATTATACTAAGTACGATTACGAGTATTAATAATCATAATGACATTCAAACAATGACTTCTTTGTGTTTTTTTACGAGTTTTATGATAATAAGTCTTTTTTCAGACAGGTCATTTTTTACAAAAAACGTCTAGCTAAGTTGCCGGTCTTAAACTAATGTCGAATGACTGAGCTAAGAAACTTTTACGCATTTTAGATAGCCATGCTAGATGCTACTAACCCAACAGCTAACTCCATAATAAACATTACGCCAAAGTTACACAGCTACATACTTTGATTATTTGCATGAAATATAATAGTTGGCTTTATGTTCAAGTTTTACACTCATTACATTTTTATGCGCTAGTAAAGTTTAATAACATGCTATTAATAGCAGTGATATTAAATCGTAAAAAATAAAACTCGAGGTAACAAGGCAAACCAGATATTGTACAAAAGATATGATACATGCGAGCAAATAACAGATATACATCATTTGTAGCATATGTTATTCTGTTATTCACAGCATGTTGTTAAGTTTTTTGGTCACAAAAAAGTTGCTGTAAACCCTAAAAACTTCAGTATGGTTTCAATTTAAAGGTCATATGAAGCAAATATAATCAAATTTCAGGCTTCAGTTTTTCTTAAAGTGAGATCTAATCAAAAGAAGAATTAATATGACCGTGAAATTTGAAAAATACAATGCTAAAAAACAAAACACGAACGTCTTTATATCTATAAACCGTGAAAAATTAACCATTAAGCAAAAAAGCAGCTGCGTGATTATGGTTACCAGATTAAACAAATAAAATTAAAAGAAATGGAAGAATTCTTGTCTTATTAGCTGCGAAACATACCTTATGTAATGAAAAGATATACATGAGAACTACAAAATATACAAATTTTTTCATGTTTCAGTTTTGCAGACAAAATACGTATTAGGGTATTGGAGACAAAATTAGTTCTCCAAGGAGATGACTATCATCCAAGGTTTTAGCAGAACTTGAAATTCAATCAGCTACTCTTATAAAAACTTGGACGACTGATGGATGAGTCCATTTTCCCTGGAAAAACTGTCAGTTTTTGAAATTAATTTGTACTGTTTGTTATTGAAAACAGTCTGACTGACTAATCATGGTACGGGTTGACAGTTTTTGTCGACACAAAATAATTGACACAAGCTTTTGCCAGTTTTCAACAAAGCTATTAGATGAATACTGTTATCATTCGTATTAGGTGGGGTGGGTAGTCGCAAGAATACATAGGAACAATATCACTGATGTATGTACTAGGTAGTCGTAAAAACCATGGTCAGACTGTCATCAACACAATAAATTTCAGCCGACCTATACTCAACGGGTCATTTTTCGATGCTTTTGTAAGTGAAAAATATGAAACATAATACATAGGCTATGTGTATTGTAATTGTGAAACTCAAAATGAATACATCTAATAATCTATATTTCGTTAAATAGTTACAAATACATCCACAGGTATGTTATGGCACAATCACGGGCATAGCACCAAACAATATCTTTAGCTTGGTTCGACAAAACAACATTACGGGCAAGTGCGGAGTAGGCTATGTAAGCAACTGAATAGTACATTTTTAGCTACTCAGAAATTTACCAATTATAGCATTTGAAGAAGTTAGCGCATGACTGACAAGAGGTTTTAAAGAGTCAAAGTTAAGAAGTACTAAAAATTATAACAAAATCTAGTCGTCGTGGCCAAAATGCTAGTGACCCACAGTTGAAATGTGTCGAAGACTAAAACAAGAAATGATTTTTTAAGTATAAAAAATTAAATAACTTTTTTTATTTTTAAAAAAATGAAATTCTCTGCTCTAATTATTTAATTTTTTCCGTTTTCCCCCTTCGATTACAAAAATGAAAGTATTTTCACTGAAATAAAACATTTTTAAATTATCAGAGGGTACGTATATTTTGACAGTTTTCACCCTGACTTTTACCCAAAGCTCACAATGTTATCACTAAGGCGCAATCAAAATATTAACTGTAAGCAGAATATCAGCTGCCTCAATTTATCACTGAGACAAAAACTCATGTTTATGTCAAAACTTAGTGCTGAAATCACTCATCATATAACTTCTGAATATAAACAAACTACTAAAGCTACAGATACGTTTTAGCACAAAATTGACCTTATTTAAAATATGCAGTGACAGACATTAGGTTTAATGTTTTATCTTTTAATCTTGTAACTGCTGCCTCTTATTATCGAAAGTAAAAGTAAAGTTATTTCAGCTGATAAGTCAACTGTCGTATATCAAATATACCTACTCTCTACTAATCTGTGATTAAAAGTCCTGTGTGTAGGACTGTGCAAAAAATTGATACATAATTGAACTTCCTGCAGCTTCGCTGCTTGAACGGGGGCAAAGATATCGAATGATGATTTTTTAATTAATAAAATGTTTACCACCCTCTTTAATAGGGCGTAATTAGTCAGGATTGCATAGGGGTAGTTTCCTGAGCATTCTACAATAACACTGATTGTCATATTTCTAAAAAAGATTAATAAAAAAAGCACAAACGCCGAAGCCGACTCATTTACAAATATAGTGCACAGTTTGGGGATTAAAGTTTCTGTCGCAAATATATGTAGAGAATGTTTTGAATTGACTTTACTTAGTTACAATTGTAAGTCATGTGTTTTGAATTAACATTAACTATATTACTACACGTTAGCTAACTCCGCTAAAATTTTCAACTTTTCAATTTTAATAATGATAATTTTTCCTTCCATGCTTAACTTGTTCTATTTGTCCATCCTTTTGCACTCAAACGGTCAATCATTTGACAAGCCTCGAGCTTCTATGACTTACTGTTTGCTGAATATACGCACAATTTAAAGTTTATACTGATTGAATTTACCTATTCTTCAATTATTTTGTTATATGAATCTCAAGCAAGAACGGCGCTTGCTTAAAGAACTACTGATGAATAGAGCTACTGAATGATAGCTACATATGTCACAGCAAGAGTACATAATAGTGACTGATTGTATAGAAGATGAGAAGATGAAGATCAGATCAGAACTCTTCCGTAAAGTGAAAGACTACAATGTTCTCTAGGGGTCTTATCCAAAATTGGATTTATCGGATTAGATTTAGCTTTATTTCGTCAATAACGCAACGTCAAGTGCACGTGATTGGCTGCAACTTGGCACACTTCTAGATATTCTATCTGAGACGTGTAAGGCAAAATTTCAGCCGGATATTTTAATTTTCTGCTGTGTTATTCGCAAAATTGATTTAAATCTAATCCGTTAAATCTAGTTTTGGATAAGGCCCTAGGTCATAGCGAGTAGCGACTAATTCAAATGTCAAAAGAAGCCTTTCTATTTTTTACGAGCAGTCTGAATATTATTTGGACCTACTTTTTACAATTAGTAAAAGTGTTTTATAAATTGCTTGCGTGAAATCTGTAATATTAGAATCAGGACGGAAGTTTAAAGATAACAAGTAAATACTTGAATTGCAGCTGTTAATAGTAAATAAGTCATTTACTAAGCGGCCTTTTGAATGAAATTCGTTAAGTTTTTGCCAAAATTTTTAAGTTTTAAATTTCAAATTGGCTTGAAATGGAAGTTTTTGTTTAGCTAGATGGAATCGCACGTGCCGTTTAACCTTATCTTGTAAATAATGTTTGTAATGTGCATTAAAAAATTTGTTACATTTGTTTCACCAGAATTTGACAAAAACCAACAGCAAATGTTACTGGAATTGATGACTTACTGATATGTTTGACATTTTTTGACATTTTGAAAAATGTAACTGACAAAATTCCGTTTCAGAAAAAATGAAAAATAACAAAATCCTTGTTCTGGGCGGCAGAGAATGTTGCATTCTTGAAACGGGCAAAACTGAAATAACACTGAATGTGGTTTCAGCAAAAAACTAATTATTACATTAAGCCCATTTTATAAATTAATTTTTCCACCAAAATAAACAAAAAATGTTGGTTTTAGGCTCAACTAAACTCAATTTAGTTGCTTTCAGAAACCCATCTGTTGACTTGTGCAACTAGAGACAAATTATAAACACAAAATGATCAAAAACTCTGGGTCTCTCGGCCTGGTGAATAAATTTGTGGGAATCGAAATTAATTTTTGCTGAGTTGAAAACTACTGCAACTAGGATTCCAAAAAACTGACATCTATGCTATGGTTTTCTATGAATACGAAATGTACATCAAACATTAGCGCTTTTTTGTTGGCAGCATTGCACAGCCTTGCCCGTCAAAAACAATCAAAGGCAACTGATTTACTCTGACAATTTAGCATTTCTCAGATGTAC
>JASANF010008394.1:0-24878 GCA_030248245.1 Trissonchulus sp. WLG1_4 | reverse complement strand
GTTTCCTTGGAGTATCTACATGAACTGTGACACCTCATGCGGTGTCACACGGTGCCACATGACACCGCATAAGGTGTCACACGATCTCTTGTGGTAGTCCGAAAAGAGGCACCTACACGAATTGTGACATTACACGCTGTCTTGTAGTGGTCCTAAAAAACGCAGGAAGAAATAGATAATGGAAAGAAATGTGACTGCAGGGAGACCGCAAACGTGCAGCTGAGAACAAGGCCACAAGGACACATATCTCCACTTGACATGTACGAATTTGAAGTATTTGGAAAACCGCCAATGTTTCCTTGGAGTATCTACATTAACTGTGACACTTCATGCGGTGTCACACGGTGCCACATGACACCGCATAAGGTGTCACACGATGTCTTGTAGTGGTCCAAAAAGAGGCAGGAAGAAAATAGATAATGGAAAGAAATGTGACTGCATGGAGACCGCAAACGTGCAGCTGAGAACAAGGCCACAAGTGTCAATGTTTACTTGGAGTATCTACATTAACAGTGACACCTCATGCGGTGTCACACAGTGCCACATGATACCCCATATGGTGTCACACGCTGTCCCGTAGTGGACTGAAAAGACGTGGGGAGAACATAGATTATCGAAAGAAATATGGATGCAGTGAAAATGCAAACGTGCCAGCCAAGAACAAGGCCATAAGTACACACATCACCACTTGACATGCACGTATTTGAAGTATTTGGAAAATCGCCATGTTTCCTTGGAGTATCTACATTAACAGTGACACCTTATGCGGTGTCACACGGTGCCACATGACACCGCATAAGGTGTCACACGATGTCTTGTAGTGGTCCTAAAAGACGCAGGGAGACAATAGATAATGGAAAGAAATATGACTGCAGGGAGACCGCAAACGTGCAGCTGAGAACAAGGCCATAAGTACACACATGTCCACTTAACATGTACGAATTTGAAGTATTTGGAAAATCGCCACTGTTTCCTTGGAGTATCTACATTAACTGTGACACTTCATGCGGTGTCACACGGTGCCACATGACACCGCATAAGGTGTCACACGATGTCTTGTAGTGGTCCAAAAAGAGGCTGGGAGAACATAGGTAATGAAAAGAAATGTGACTGCATGGAGACCGCAAACGTGCAGCTGAGAACAAGGCCACAAGTACACACATCTCCACTTGACATGCACGAATTTGAAGTACTTGGAAAATCGCCAATGTTTCCTTGGAGTATCTACATGAACTGTGACACCTCATGCGGTGTCACACGGTGCCACATGACACCGCATAAGGTGTCACACGCTGTCTTGTAGTGGTCCTAAAAGACGCAGGGAGAAAATAGATAATGGAAAGAAATGTGGCTGCAGGGAGACCGCAAACGTGCAGCTGAGAACAAGGCCACAAGTGTCAATGTTTACTTGGAGTATCTACATTAACTGTGACACTTCATGTGGTGTCAGACGGTGCCACATGACACCGCATAAGGTGTCACACGCTGTCTTGTAGTGGTCCTAAAAGACGCAGGCAGAAAATAGATAATGGAAAGAAATGTGACTGCATGGAGACCGCAAACGTGCAGCTGAGAACAAGGCCACAAGGCCACACATCTCCACTTGACATGCACGAATTTGAAGTACTTGGAAAATCGCCAATGTTTCCTTGGAGTATCTACATGAACTGTGACACCTCATGCGGTGTCACACGGTGCCACATGACACGGCATAAGGTGTCACACGCTGACTTGTAGTGGTCCTAAAAGACGCAGGGAGAAAATAGATAATGGAAAGAAATGTGACTGCAGGGAGACCGCAAACGTGCAGCTGAGAACAAGGCCACAAGTGTCAATGTTTACTTGGAGTATCTACATTAACTGTGACACTTCATGCGGTGTCAGACGGTGCCACATGACACCGCATAAGGTGTCACACGATGTCTTGTAGTGGTCCAAAAAGACGCAGGGAGAAAATAGATAATGGAAATAAATGTGACTGCAGGGAGACCGCAAACGTGCAGCTGAGAACAAGCCCACAAGTACACGCATCTCCACATGACATGCACGTATTTGAAGTATTTGTAAAATCGCCAATGTTTCCTTGGACTATCGACATGAGTTGCCAAGTGACACCTCATGGGGTATCACACGGTGGCACATGACACCCCATAAGGAGTCACACGTTGTCCTGTGGTGTCCGAAAAGAGGCAGTGAGAAAATAGGTAATTGAAAGAAATATGACATGCACGTATTTGAAGTATTTTGAAAATCGCCAATGTTACCTTGGACTATTTACATGAGTTGTCAATTGACACCTCATTGGATGTCACACGGTGCCACATGAGACGTATTTAAAGTATTTGGAAAATAGCCAATGTTTCCAGTGTTTCCACAACAGCCATGATCAACATTCACATCCGCCAATCAGTATAAAGACCGAACTGCTTGATGCTGAACAGCAGCATCTCTCAATGGTTAGCTGCCAACACCGAGACAAAGTTCAACGTCAAGTCGGCCAATCGAATCATGAAGACTGCTGAAGCAACAGTCATCAAAGAAATTCCAAAGCCAGCCATCAGTCAACCAGCTAAAGTAATCTCAAACAACGACGATAACATCAATAAATACCACAACAACCGCCACGTTCAACGTTCACATCCGTCAAAATCATTATAAAACCGAACGGCTTGATGCTGAACGGCACCATCTCTCAATGGCAAGCCGCAACACCAAAACCAGGTTTAACGTCAAGTCGGCCAATCGAATCATGAAGACTGCTGAAGCAACAGTCATCAAAGAAATTACAAAGCCAGCCATCAGTCAGCCAGCTAAAGTAATCTCAAACAACGACGATAACATCAATAAACACCACAACAACCGCCACGTTCAACGTTCACATCCGTCAAAATCATTATAAAAGCGAACGGCTTGATGCTGAACGGCACCATCTCTTAATGGCAAGCCGTCAACACCAAAACCAGGTTTAACGTCAAGTCGGCAAGTTATCGAATCATGAAGACTACTGAAGCAACAGTCATCGAAGAAATTACAAAGCCAGCCATCAGTCAGCCAGCTAAAGTAATCTAACCACCACCGTAACCGCCATCTTCAAAGTTCACATCCGTCGAAATCAAAGACCGAATAGCTTGATGCGGAACGGGACTCTCAATGGCAAGCCGTCAACACCAAGACCAGGTTCACTGTCAAGTCGCCCAGATATCGCGAAATCATGAAGACTACAAAGCAACAGTCATCGAAGATACAAAGCCAGCCATCAGTCAGCCAGCTAAAGTAATCTCAAACAAACGAGGATAACATCAATAAACACCACCGCAACCGCCATGTTCAACGTTCAAATCCGTCAAAATCAATATAAAGACAAAACGGCTTGATGCGAAACGGCACCATCTCTCAATGGCAAGTCGTCAAAACCAAGACCAGGTTCACTGTCAAGTCGCCCAGATATCGCGAAATCATGAAGACTACGAAGCAACAGTCATCGAAGATACAAAGCCAGCCATCAGTCAGCCAGCTAAAGTAATCTCAAACAAACGAGGATAACATCAATAAACACCACCGCAACCGCCATGTTCAACGTTCAAATATGTCAAAATCAATATAAAGACAAAACGGCTTGATGCGGAACGGCACCATCTCTCAGTGGCAAGTCGTCAAAACCAAAACCAGTTTCAACGACAAGTCGGCCAGATATCGAATCATGAAGGAAGACTGCTGAAGCAACAGTCATCGAAGAAATTACAAAGCCAGCCACCAGTCAACCAGCTAAAGTAATCTGAAATATACGACGATAACATCAAAAAACACCACCACATCCGCCATGATCAACGTTCACATCCTTAACAATTATTATAAAGACCGAACGGCTTGATGCTGAACGACACCATCTCGATGGCGAGCCGTCAACACCAAGACCAGTTTCAACGTCAAGTTGGCCAGATATTGAATCATGAAGGAGGACTGCTGAAGCATCAGCCATTGAAGCAATTACGAAGCCAGCCACCAGTCAACCAGCTAAAGTAATCTCAAACAAACGACGTTAACATTAATAAACACCTCCCGCAACCGCCATGTTCAACGTTCAAGTCCGTCAAAATCACTGTAAAGACTGAACGGTTTGTGTTGAACGGCACCATCTCTCAATGGCAAGCCGCCAAAACCGAAGTTCAACGTCGAGTCGTCCAGATATACAGAAACATGAAGACTGCAAAGCACTAGTCATCGAAGAAATTACAAAGCCAGCATCAGTCAGCCAGCTAAAGTAATCTAACCACCACCGTAACCGCCATCTTCAAAGTTCACATCCGTCGAAATCAAAGACCGAATAGCTTGATGCGGAACGGGACTCTCAATGGCAAGCCGTCAACACCAAGACCAGGTTCACTGTCAAGTCGCCCAGATATCGCGAAATCATGAAGACTACAAAGCAACAGTCATCGAAGATACAAAGCCAGCCATCAGTCAGCCAGCTAAAGTAATCTCAAACAAACGAGGATAACATAAAAAACACCACCAAACCGCCATGATCAACGTTCAATCCGTCAAAATAATATAAAGACAGAACGGCTTGATGCTGAACGGCACCATTCTAATGGCAAGCCGTAAAACAAGACCAGTCAACGTAAGTCGCCAGATATGACAGAAACATGAAGACTGCGAAGCAAATGTCATCGAATAAACTACTAAGCCAGCCATCAGTCGGCCAGCTAAAGTAATCTCAAATAAACGACGATGACATCGATAACCAACACCATAACAGCCATGTTCAACGCTCACATCCGTCAAAATCAATATAAAGACAGAACGGCTTGATGCTGAACTGCACCATCTCTAATGGCAGCGCCAAAACCGAAGTTCAACGTGAGTCGCCAGATATAAGAAACATGAAGACTGCAAAGCACCAGTCATGAAGAAATTACAAAGCCAGCCATCAACCAGCTAAAGTAATTTCAAACAAACGACGATAACATCATTAAACACCACCACAACCGCCATGATCAACGTTCACATTCGTCAAAATCAATATAAAGACAGAACGGCTTGATGCTGAACGGCACCATCTCTCAATGGCAAGCCGTCGACACCAAAACCAGTTTCAACGACAAGTCGGCCAGATATCGAATCATGAACGAAGACTGCTGAAGCAACAGTCATCGAAGAAATTACAAAGCCAGCCACCAGTCAACCAGCTAAAGTAATCTGAAATATACGACGATAACATCAAAAAACACCACCACATCCGCCATGATCAACGTTCACATCCGCAACAATTATTATAAAGACCGAACGGCTTGATGCTGAACGACACCATCTTAATGGCGAGCCGTCAACACCAAGACCAGTTTCAACGTCAACTCGGCCAGATATCGAATCATGAAGGAAGACTGCTGAAGCAACAGCCATCGAAGCAATTACAAAGCCAGCCACCAGTCAACCAGCTAAAGTAATCTCAAACAAACGACGTTAACATTAATAAACACCTCCCGCAACCGTCAGGTTCAACGTTCAAATCCGTCAAAATCACTATAAAGACCGAACGGCTTGGTGTTGAACGGCACCATATCTCAATGGCAAGCCGCCGAAACCGAGACAAGTTCAACGTCGAGTCGACCAGATATACAGAAACATGAAGACTGCAAAGCACCATCATCGAAGAAATTACAAAGCACCAACACACCAGCAAAGCAACCAAAAAAAGAAAAAGCCAGCCATCAGATCAGCCAGCTAAACTAATCTCAAACAAACGACGTTAACATTAATAAACACCACCACAACCGCCATGTTCAACGTTCAAGTCCGTCAAAATCAATATAAAGACAGAACGGCTAGATGCTGAACGGCACCATCTCTCAATGGCAAGCCGCAAAACCTCATAAACACCACCCAAACCGCCATGATCAATTCACATCCGTCAAACTATCAATAAAACAGAGAAACCAAAGAACGGGAAGATGTAATCGAAACACACCTCAAAGAGCAGCATCGAGTGGTTAGTATTTGTTTTAGGGCTTTGCTGTGTTTTGCCCCAAAACCAGTTCAACCAGTCGCCAGATATAACAAGAAAAAGCACCAAACCACCAGACATAAAAAAACAAAGCCACCAAACAACCCAGCTAAAACCACAAAAATAACATCAAAAACACAACCCCAAGCACCTCACAGCACAAACAATAAAAAAAAACAAAACGTAAATACCTAGCCTTCAGACCCCAAACACAACGCCAGAGATTGACTTTAGCTGTTTGACTGGTGGCTGGCTTTGTAATTTCTTCGATGACTGGTGCTTTGCAGTCTTCATGTTTCTGTATATCTGGTCGACTCGACGTTGACCTTTTCTAGGTTTTGGCGGCGTGCCATTGAGAGATGGTGCCGTTCAACACCAAGCCGTTCGGTCTTTATAGTGATTTTGCCGGATTTCAACGTTGAACATGGCAGTTGCGGTGGTGTTTATTGATGCTATCGTCGTTTGTTTGAGATTACTTTAGCTGGTTGACTGGTGGCTGGCTTTGTAACTTATTCGATGACTGTTGCTTCAGCAATCTTCCTTCATGATTCGATATCTGGCCGACTTGTCGTTGAAACTGGTTTTGGTGTCGACGGCTTGCCATTGAGAGATGGTGCCGTTCAGCATCAAGCCGTTCTGTCTTTATATTGATTTTGACGAATGTGAACGTTGATCATGGCGGTTGTGGTGGTGTTTAATGATGTCTATTGTCGTTTGTTTGAGATTACATTAGCTGGCTGATTGATGCTGGCTTTGTAATTTCTTCGATGACTGGTGCTTTGCAGTCTTCATGTTTCTGTATATCTGGTCGACTCGACGTTGAACTTCGGTTTTGGCGGCTTGCCATTGAGAGATGGTGCCGTTCAGCATCAAGCCGTTCTGTCTTTATATTGATTTTGACGAATGTGAACGTTGATCATGGCGGTTGTGGTGGTGTTTAATGATGTCTATTGTCGTTTGTTTGAGATTACATTAGCTGGCTGATTGATGCTGGCTTTGTAATTTCTTCGATGACTGGTGCTTTGCAGTCTTCATGTTTCTGTATATCTGGTCGACTCGACGTTGAACTTCGGTTTTGGCGGCTTGCCATTGAGAGATGGTGCCGTTCAGCATCAAGCCGTTCTGTCTTTATATTGATTTTGACGGATGTGAACGTTGATCATGGCGGTTGTGGTGGTGTTTAATGAGGTTTTGCGGCTTGCCATTGAGAAATGGTGCCGTTCAACACCAAGCCGCTCGTTTTCTATCGTGATTTTGACGGACTTGAACGTTGAACATGGCGGTTGTGGTGGTGTTTATTAATGTTAACGTCGTTTGTTTGAGATTAGTTTAGCTGGCTGACTGATGGCTGGCTTTTGTCGTTTTTTTGAGATTGCTTTAGCTGGTTGACTGTTGGCTGGCTTTGTAATTTTTTCGATGACTGGTGCTTTGCAGTCTTCATGTTTCTGTATATCTGGTCGACTCGACGTTGAAACTGGTCTCGGTTTTGGCGGCTTGCCATTGAGAGATAGTGCCGTTCAACACAAACCGTTCGGTCTTTACAGTGATTTTGACGGACTTGAACGTTGAACATGGCGGTTGCGGGAGGTGTTTATTAATGTTAACGTCGTTTGTTTGAGATTACTTTAGCTGGTTGACTGGTGGCTGGCTTTGTAACTTATTCGATGACTGTTGCTTCAGCAATCTTCCTTCATGATTCGATATCTGGCCGACTTGTCGTTGAAACTGGTTTTGGTGTCGACGGCTTGCCAGTGAAGATGGGGTGGTGTTTAGATTATGGGTTTGGTGATTGTGATGATTTGGAGGAGGGTGGGGGTTGGTGGTTTTAAGTGTGTTTGTGTGGTTTGTTTGAGTATAGAGTGGGGTGGTGGTTGGTGGTGGCTTGTAACTTCGTGGGGGTGGGTTTGCGGCCTTCATGTTTCTGTATATCTGGACGACTCGACGTTGAACTTCGGTTTTGGCGGCTTGCCATTGAGAGATGGTGCCGTGCAGCATCAAGCCGTTCTGTCTTTATATTGATTTTGACGGATGTGAACGACGAACGTTGATCATGGCGGTTGCGGGAGGTGTTTATTAACGTTAACGTCGTTTGTTTGAGATTACTTTAGCTGGTTGACTGGTGGCTGGCTTTGTAATTGCTTCGATGGCTGTTGCTTCAGCAGTCTTCCTTCATGATTCGATATCTGGCCGACTTGACGTTGAAACTGGTCTTGGTGTTGACGGCTCGCCATTGAGATGGTGTCGTTCAGCATCAAGCCGTTCGGTCTTTATAATAATTGTTACGGATGTGAACGTTGATCATGGCGGATGTGGTGGTGTTTTTTGATGTTATCGTCGTATATTTCAGATTACTTTAGCTGGTTGACTGGTGGCTGGCTTTGTAATTTCTTCGATGACTGTTGCTTCAGCAGTCTTCGTTCATGATTCGATATCTGGCCGACTTGTCGTTGAAATGGTTTTGGTGTCGACGGCTTGCCATTGAGAGATGGTGCCGTTCAGCATCAAGCCGTTCTGTCTTTATATTGATTTTGACGAATGTGAACGTTGATCATGGCGGTTGTGGTGGTGTTTAATGATGTCTATTGTCGTTTGTTTGAGATTACATTAGCTGGCTGATTGATGCTGGCTTTGTAATTTCTTCGATGACTGGTGCTTTGCAGTCTTCATGTTTCTGTATATCTGGTCGACTCGACGTTGAACTTCGGTTTTGGCGGCTTGCCATTGAGAGATGGTGCCGTTCAGCATCAAGCCGTTCTGTCTTTATATTGATTTTGACGAATGTGAACGTTGATCATGGCGGTTGTGGTGGTGTTTAATGATGTCTATTGTCGTTTGTTTGAGATTACATTAGCTGGCTGATTGATGCTGGCTTTGTAATTTCTTCGATGACTGGTGCTTTGCAGTCTTCATGTTTCTGTATATCTGGTCGACTCGACGTTGAACTTCGGTTTTGGCGGCTTGCCATTGAGAGATGGTGCCGTGCAGCATCAAGCCGTTCTGTCTTTATATTGATTTTGACGGATGTGAACGTTGATCATGGCGGTTGCGGGAGGTGTTTATTAACGTTAACGTCGTTTGTTTGAGATTACTTTAGCTGGTTGACTGGTGGCTGGCTTTGTAATTGCTTCGATGGCTGTTGCTTCAGCAGTCTTCCTTCATGATTCGATATCTGGCCGACTTGTCGTTGAAACTGGTTTTGGTGTCGACGGCTTGCCATTGAGAGATGGTGCCGTTCAGCATCAAGCCGTTCTGTCTTTATATTGATTTTGACGAATGTGAACGTTGATCATGGCGGTTGTGGTGGTGTTTAATGATGTCTATTGTCGTTTGTTTGAGATTACATTAGCTGGCGATTGATGCTGGCTTTGTAATTTCTTCGATGACTGGTGCTTTGCAGTCTTCATGTTTCTGTATATCTGGTCGACTCGACGTTGAACTTCGGTTTTGGCGGCTTGCCATTGAGAGATGGTGCCGTTCAGCATCAAGCCGTTCTGTCTTTATATTGATTTTGACGAATGTAAACGTTGATCATGGCAGTTGTGGTGGTGTTTAATGATGTCTATTGTCGTTTGTTTGAGATTACATTAGCTGGCTGATTGATGCTGGCTTTGTAATTTCTTCGATGACTAGTGCTTTGCAGTCTTCATGTTTCTGTATATCTGGACGACTCGACGTTGAACTTCGGTTTTGGCGGCTTGCCATTGAGAGATGGTGCCGTTCAACACAAACCGTTCGGTCTTTACAGTGATTTTGACGGACTTGAACGTTGAACATGGCGGTTGCGGGAGGTGTTTATTAATGTTAACGTCGTTTGTTTGAGATTACTTTAGCTGGTTGACTGGTGGCTGGCTTCGTAATTGCTTCAATGGCTGATGCTTCAGCAGTCCTCCTTCATGATTCAATATCTGGCCAACTTGACGTTGAAACTGGTCTTGGTGTTGACGGCTCGCCATCGAGATGGTGTCGTTCAGCATCAAGCCGTTCGGTCTTTATAATAATTGTTAAGGATGTGAACGTTGATCATGGCGGATGTGGTGGTGTTTTTTGATGTTATCGTCGTATATTTCAGATTACTTTAGCTGGTTGACTGGTGGCTGGCTTTGTAATTTCTTCGATGACTGTTGCTTCAGCAGTCTTCCTTCATGATTCGATATCTGGCCGACTTGTCGTTGAAACTGGTTTTGGTTTTGACGACTTGCCACTGAGAGATGGTGCCGTTCCGCATCAAGCCGTTTTGTCTTTATATTGATTTTGACATATTTGAACGTTGAACATGGCGGTTGCGGTGGTGTTTATTGATGTTATCCTCGTTTGTTTGAGATTACTTTAGCTGGCTGACTGATGGCTGGCTTTGTATCTTCGATGACTGTTGCTTCGTAGTCTTCATGATTTCGCGATATCTGGGCGACTTGACAGTGAACCTGGTCTTGGTTTTGACGACTTGCCATTGAGAGATGGTGCCGTTTCGCATCAAGCCGTTTTGTCTTTATATTGATTTTGACGGATTTGAACGTTGAACATGGCGGTTGCGGTGGTGTTTATTGATGTTATCCTCGTTTGTTTGAGATTAGTTTAGCTGGCTGACTGATGGCTGGCTTTTGTCGTTTTTTGAGATTACTTTAGCTGGCTGACTGATGGCTGGCTTTGTATCTTTTTGTGTTTCTGATTTCGCGATATCTGCGCGTCTGAGTGACTGGTCTTGGTGTTGGCTTGCTTGGGTCCCGTTCGCTCCTTTCGTCTTTGATTTCGGTGTGTTGTTTTTTGTTTTCGATGACTGTTGCTTTGTAGTCTTCATGATTTCGCGATATCTGGGCGACTTGACAGTGAACCTGGTCTTGGTGTTGACGGCTTGCCATTTCGTTCGCTAGCTATTCGGTCTTTGATTTCGAGGATGTGAGGGGGACTTTGAAGATGGCGGTTGGCTGTGATGGTGCTGTGTGATTGGATAGGGGTGGGGGGGGAGGTTTGTATCTTCGTTTTTTTTTTTTTTCGTTTTTGGGGTTGAGGCCCGGTCTTGGTGTCTACGGCTTGCCATTGAGAGTCCCGTTCCGCATCAAGCTATTCGGTCTTTGATTTCGACGGATGTGAACTTTGAAGATGGCGGTTACGGTGGTGGTTAGATTACTTTAGCTGGCTGACTGATGGCTGGCTTTGTAATTTCTTCGATGACTGTTGCTTCAGTAGTCTTCATGATTCGATAACTTGCCGACTTGACGTTAAACCTGGTTTTGGTGTTGACGGCTTGCCATTAAGAGATGGTGCCGTTCAGCATCAAGCCGTTCGCTTTTATAATGATTTTGACGGATGTGAACGTTGAACGTGGCGGTTGTTGTGGTGTTTATTGATGTTATCGTCGTTGTTTGAGATTACTTTAGCTGGCTGACTGATGGCTGGCTTTGTAATTTCTTTGATGACTGTTGCTTCAGCAGTCTTCATGATTCGATTGGCCGACTTGACGTTAAACCTGGTTTTGGTGTTGCGGCTTGCCATTGAGAGATGGTGCCGTTCAGCATCAAGCCGTACGGTTTTATAATGATTTTGACGGATGTGAACGTTGAACGTGGCGCTTGTTGTGGTATTTATTGATGTTATCGTCGTTGTTTGAGATTACTTTAGCTGGTTGACTGATGGCTGGCTTTGGAATTTCTTTGATGACTGTTGCTTCAGCAGTCTTCATGATTCGATTGGCCGACTTGACGTTGAACTTTGTCTCGGTGTTGGCGGCTAACCATTGAGAGATGCTGCTGTTCAGCATCAAGCAGTTCGGTCTTTATACTGATTGGCGGATGTGAATGTTGATCATGGCTGTTGTGGAAACACTGGAAACATTGGCTATTTTCCAAATACTTTAAATACGTCTCATGTGGCACCGTGTGACATCCAATGAGGTGTCAATTGACAACTCATGTAAATAGTCCAAGGTAACGTTGGCGATTTTCAAAATACTTCAAATACGTGCATGTCATATTTCTTTCAATTACCTATTTTCTCATTGCCTCTTTTCGGACACCACAGGACAACGTGTGACTCCTTATGGGGTGTCATGTGCCACCGTGTGATACCCCATGAGGTGTCACTTGGCAACTCATGTCGATAGTCCAAGGAAACATTGGCGATTTTACAAATACTTCAAATACGTGCATGTCATGTGGAGATGCGTGTACTTGTGGCCTTGTTCTCAGCTGCACGTTTGCGGTCTCCCTGCAGTCACATTTATTTCCATTATCTATTTTCTCCTTGCGTCTTTTTGGACCACTACAAGACATCGTGTGACACCTCATGCGGTGTCATGTGGCACCGTCTGACACCGCATAAAGTGTCACAGTTAATGTAGATACTCCAAGTAAACATTGACACTTGTGGCCTTGTTCTCAGCTGCACGTTTGCGGTCTCCCTGCAGTCACATTTATTTCCATTATCTATTTTCTCCCTGCGTCTTTTTGGACCACTACAAGACATCGTGTGACACCTTATGCCGTGTCATGTGGCACCGTGTGACACCGCATGAGGTGTCACAGTTCATGTAGATACTCCAAGGAAACATGGCGATTTTCCAAATACTTGAAATCGTGCATGTCAAGTGTTGATGTGTGTACTTATGGCCTTGTTCTTGGCTGGCACGTTTGCATTTTCACTGCATTTTTTCTTTGTTTTTTTTCTTCCCCGTCTTTCGTCCTAGGGACGGTGTGTTATGGGGTTATGTGGCGTGTGACGATGAGGTGTCGTTATGTGATCTCCGGAGGCGTTTTCCAAGTACTTCAAATTCGTGCATGTCAAGTAGAGATGTGTGTACCTTGTGGCTTTGTTCTCAGCTGCACGTTTGCCGGCCGTCATTCTCCCTGCAGTCACATTTCTTTCCATTATCTATTTTCTGCCTGCGTCTTTTAGGACCACTACAAGACAGCGTGTGACACCTTATGCGGTGTCATGTGGCACCGTCTGACACCACATGAAGTGTCACAGTTAATGTAGATACTCCAAGTAAACATTGACACTTGTGGCCTTGTTCTCAGCTGCACGTTTGCGGTCTCCCTGCAGTCACATTTCTTTCCATTATCTATTTTCTCCCTGCGTCTTTTAGGACCACTACAAGACAGCGTGTGACACCTTATGCGGTGTCATGTGGCACCGTGTGACACCGCATGAGGTGTCAGTCATGTGGCACCGTGTGACACCGCATGAGGTGTCACAGTTCATGTAGATACTCCAAGGAAACATTGGCGATTTTCCAAGTACTTCAAATTCGTGCATGTTAAGTGGAGATGTGTGTACTTGTGGCATTGTTCTCAGCTGCACGTTTGCGGTCTCCATGCAGTCACATTTCTTTTCATTACCTATGTTCTCCCAGCCTCTTTTTGGACCACTACAAGACATTGTGTGACACCTTATGCGGTGTCATGTGGCACCGTGTGACACCGCATGAAGTGTCACAGTTAATGTAGATACTCCAAGGAAACAGTGGCGATTTTCCAAATACTTCAAATTCGTACATGTTAAGTGGACATGTGTGTACTTATGGCCTTGTTCTCAGCTGCACGTTTGCGGTCTCCCTGCAGTCATATTTCTTTCCATTATCTATTGTCTCCCTGCGTCTTTTTGGACCACTACAAGACATCGTGTGACACCTTATGCGGTGTCATGTGGCACCGTGTGACACCGCATGAAGTGTCACAGTTAATGTAGATACTCCAAGGAAACAGTGGCGATTTTCCAAATACTTCAAATTCGTACATGTTAAGTGGACATGTGTGTACTTATGGCCTTGTTCTCAGCTGCACGTTTGCGGTCTCCCTGCAGTCATATTTCTTTCCATTATCTATTGTCTCCCTGCGTCTTTTAGGACCACTACAAGACATCGTGTGACACCTTATGCGGTGTCATGTGGCACCGTGTGACACCGCATAAGGTGTCACTGTTAATGTAGATACTCCAAGGAAACATGGCGATTTTCCAAATACTTCAAATACGTGCATGTCAAGTGGTGATGTGTGTACTTATGGCCTTGTTCTTGGCTGGCACGTTTGCATTTTCACTGCATCCATATTTCTTTCGATAATCTATGTTCTCCCCACGTCTTTTCAGTCCACTACGGGACAGCGTGTGACACCATATGGGGTATCATGTGGCACTGTGTGACACCGCATGAGGTGTCACTGTTAATGTAGATACTCCAAGTAAACATTGACACTTGTGGCCTTGTTCTCAGCTGCACGTTTGCGGTCTCCATGCAGTCACATTTCTTTCCATTATCTATTTTCTTCCTGCCTCTTTTTGGACCACTACAAGACATCGTGTGACACCTTATGCGGTGTCATGTGGCACCGTGTGACACCGCATGAAGTGTCACAGTTAATGTAGATACTCCAAGGAAACATTGGCGGTTTTCCAAATACTTCAAATTCGTACATGTCAAGTGGAGATATGTGTCCTTGTGGCCTTGTTCTCAGCTGCACGTTTGCGGTCTCCCTGCAGTCACATTTCTTTCCATTATCTATTGTCTCCCTGCGTCTTTTAGGACCACTACAAGACATCGTGTGACAGCTTATGCGGTGTCATGTGGCACCGTGTGACACCGCATAAGGTGTCACTGTTAATGTAGATACTCCAAGTAAACATTGACACTTGTGGCCTTGTTCTCAGCTGTAAGTTTGCGGTCTCCCTGCAGTCACATTTCTTTCCATTATCTATTTCTTCCTGCGTCTTTTAGGACCACTACAAGACAGCGTGTAATGTCACAATTCATGTAGGTGCCTCTTTTCGGACTACCACAAGAGATCGTGTGACACCTTATGCGGTGTCATGTTGCACCGTGTGATACCACATGAAGTGTCACAGTGTGGCCTTGTTCTCAGCTGCACGTTTCCGGTCTCCCTGCAGTCACATTTCTTTCCATTATCTATTTTCTCCCTGCGTCTTTTAGGACTACCACAAGAGATCGTGTGACACCTTATGCGGTGTCATGTGGCACCGTGTGACACCACATGAAGTGTCACAGTGTGGCCTTGTTCTCAACTGCACGTTTGCGGTCTCCCTGCAGTCACATTTCTTTCCATTATCTATTTCTTCCTGCGTTTTTTAGGACCACTACAAGACAGCGTGTAATGTCACAATTCGTGTAGGTGCCTCTTTTCGGACTACCACAAGAGATCGTGTGACACCTTATGCGGTGTCATGTGGCACCGTGTGACACCGCATGAGGTGTCACAGTTCATGTAGATACTCCAAGGAAACATTGGAGATTTTCCAAGTACTTCAAATTCGTGCATGTCAAGTAGAGATGTGTGTACTTGTGGCTTTGTTCTCAGCTGCACGTTTGCATTCTCATTGCAGTCACATTTCTTTCCATTATCTATTTTCTGCCTGCGTCTTTTAGGACCACTACAAGACAGCGTGTGACACCTTATGCGGTGTCATGTGGCACCGTCTGACACCACATGAAGTGTCACAGTTAATGTAGATACTCCAAGTAAACATTGACACTTGTGGCCTTGTTCTCAGCTGCACGTTTGCGGTCTCCCTGCAGTCACATTTCTTTCCATTATCTATTTTCTCCCTGCGTCTTTTAGGACCACTACAAGACAGCGTGTGACACCTTATGCGGTGTCATGTGGCACCGTGTGACACCGCATGAGGTGTCAGTCATGTGGCACCGTGTGACACCGCATGAGGTGTCACAGTTCATGTAGATACTCCAAGGAAACATTGGCGATTTTCCAAGTACTTCAAATTCGTGCATGTCAAGTGGAGATGTGTGTACTTGTGGCCTTGTTCTCAGCTGCACGTTTGCGGTCTCCATGCAGTCACATTTCTTTTCATTACCTATGTTCTCCCTGCCTCTTTTTGGACCACTACAAGACATCGTGTGACACCTTATGCGGTGTCATGTGGCACCGTGTGACACCGCATGAAGTGTCACTGTTAATGTAGATACTCCAAGGAAACATGGCGATTTTCCAAATACTTCAAATACGTGCATGTCAAGTGGTGATGTGTGTACTTATGGCCTTGTTCTTGGCTGGCACGTTTGCATTTTCACTGCATCCATATTTCTTTCGATAATCTATTTTCTCCCCACGTCTTTTCAGTCCACTACGGGACAGCGTGTGACACCATATGGGGTATCATGTGGCACTGTGTGACACCGCATGAGGTGTCACTGTTAATGTAGATACTCCAAGTAAACATTGACACTTGTGGCCTTGTTCTCAGCTGCACGTTTGCGGTCTCCCTGCAGTCACATTTCTTTCTATTATCTATTTTCTCCCTGCGTCTTTTAGGACCACTACAAGACAGCGTGTGACACCTTATGCGGTGTCATGTGGCACCGTGTGACACCGCATGAGGTGTCACAATTCATGTAGATGCCTCTTTTCGGACTACCACAAGAGATCGTGTGACACCTTTTGCGGTGTTATGTTGCACCGTGTGATACCACATCAAGTGTCACAGTGTGGCCTTGTTCTCAGCTGCACGTTTGCGGTCTCCATGCAGTCACATTTCTTTCCATTATCTATTTTCTTCCTGCCTCTTTTTGGACCACTACAAGACATCGTGTGACACCTTATGCGGTGTCATGTGGCACCGTGTGACACCGCATGAAGTGTCACAGTTAATGTAGATACTCCAAGGAAACATTGGCGGTTTTCCAAATACTTCAAATACGTGCATGTCAAGTGGTGATGTGTGTACTTATGGCCTTGTTCTTGGCTGGCACGTTTGCATTTTCACTGCATCCATATTTCTTTCGATAATCTATTTTCTCCCCACGTCTTTTCAGTCCACTACGGGACAGCGTGTGACACCATATGGGGTATCATGTGGCACTGTGTGACACCGCATGAGGTGTCACTGTTAATGTAGATACTCCAAGTAAACATTGACACTTGTGGTCGTGAGACACCTTTTGCGGTGTTATGTTGCACCGTGTGATACCACATCAAGTGTCACAGTGTGGCCTTGTTCTCAGCTGCACGTTTGCGGTCTCCCTGCAGTCACATTTCTTTCCATTATCTATTTTCTCCCTGCGTCTTTTAGGACTACCACAAGAGATCGTGTGACACCTTATGCGGTGTCATGTGGCACCGTGTGACACCACATGAACTGTCACAGTGTGGCCTTGTTCTCAACTGCACGTTTGCGGTCTCCCTGCAGTCACATTTCTTTCCATTATCTATTTCTTCCTGCGTTTTTTATGACCACTACAAGACAGCGTGTAATGTCACAATTCATGTAGGTGCCTCTTTTCGGACTACCACAAGAGATCGTGTGACACCTTATGCGGTGTCATGTGGCACCGTGTGACACCGCATGAAGTGTCACAGTTAATGTAGATACTCCAGGGAAACATTGGCGATTTTCCAAATACTTCAAATTCATACATGTCAAGTGGAGATGTGTGTACTTGTGGCCTTGTTCTCAGCTGCACGTTTGCGGTCTCCCTGCAGTCACATTTCTTTCCATTATCTATTTTCTCCCTGCGTCTTTTAGGACCACTACAAGACATCGTGTGACACCTTATGCGGTGTCATGTGGCACCGTGTGACACCGCATAAGGTGTCACTGTTAATTTAGATACTCCAATTAAACATTGACACTTGTGGCCTTGTTCTTGGCTGGCACTTTGCAGTCTCATTGCAGTCATAGCTATTTCGATAATCTATTTTCTCCCTACGTCTTTCTGACCACTACAACGATAGCGTGTGACACCTTATGGAGTGGTGGCACCGTGTGACACCGCATGAGGTGTCACAATTCATGTAGATGCCTCTTTTCGGACTACCACAAGAGATCGTGTGACACCTTTTGCGGTGTTATGTTGCACCGTGTGATACCACATCAAGTGTCACAGTGTGGCCTTGTTCTCAGCTGCACGTTTGCGGTCTCCATGCAGTCACATTTCTTTCCATTATCTATTTTCTTCCTGCCTCTTTTTGGACCACTACAAGACATCGTGTGACACCTTATGCGGTGTCATGTGGCACCGTGTGACACCGCATGAAGTGTCACAGTTAATGTAGATACTCCAAGGAAACATTGGCGGTTTTCCAAATACTTCAAATACGTGCATGTCAAGTGGTGATGTGTGTACTTATGGCCTTGTTCTTGGCTGGCACGTTTGCATTTTCACTGCATCCATATTTCTTTCGATAATCTATTTTCTCCCCACGTCTTTTCAGTCCACTACGGGACAGCGTGTGACACCATATGGGGTATCATGTGGCACTGTGTGACACCGCATGAGGTGTCACTGTTAATGTAGATACTCCAAGTAAACATTGACACTTGTGGTCGTGTGACACCTTTTGCGGTGTTATGTTGCACCGTGTGATACCACATCAAGTGTCACAGTGTGGCCTTGTTCTCAGCTGCACGTTTGCGGTCTCCCTGCAGTTACATTTCTTTCCATTATCTATTTTCTCCCTGCGTTTTTTATGACCACTACAAGACAGCGTGTAATGTCACAATTCATGTAGGTGCCTCTTTTAGGACTACCACAAGAGATCGTGTGACACCTTATGCGGTGTCATGTGGCACCGTGGGACACCACATGAACTGTCACAGTGTGGCCTTGTTCTCAACTGCACGTTTGCGGTCTCCCTGCAGTCACATTTCTTTCCATTATCTATTTCTTCCTGCGTTTTTTATGACCACTACAAGACAGCGTGTAATGTCACAATTCATGTAGGTGCCTCTTTTCGGACTACCACAAGAGATCGTGTGACACCTTATGCGGTGTCATGTGGCACCGTGTGACACCGCATGAAGTGTCACAGTTAATGTAGATACTCCAGGGAAACATTGGCGATTTTCCAAATACTTCAAATTCATACATGTCAAGTGGAGATGTGTGTACTTGTGGCCTTGTTCTCAGCTGCACGTTTGCGGTCTCCCTGCAGTCACATTTCTTTCCATTATCTATTTTCTCCCTGCGTCTTTTAGGACCACTACAAGACATCGTGTGACACCTTATGCGGTGTCATGTGGCACCGTGTGACACCGCATAAGGTGTCACTGTTAATTTAGATACTCCAATTAAACATTGACACTTGTGGCCTTGTTCTTGGCTGGCACTTTGCAGTCTCATTGCAGTCATAGCTATTTCGATAATCTATTTTCTCCCTACGTCTTTCTGACCACTACAACGATAGCGTGTGACACCTTATGGAGTGTCATGTGGCACCGTGTGACACCGCATGAGGTGTCACAACTCATGTAGATACTCCAAGGAAACATTGGCGATTTTCCAAACATTTCAGATACGTGCATTCAACTTTTCGGGTCGCCCTGTGCTCCACATACATCGGATCCGTTAATGCTCGCGGCTGTTATAACGGCCATCTTTCGCCTAACTGTTGCACTAATAAAATGGATTCTAGCTAACTCACGTTTCTGAGTAATGAGTCTCGAAACCTCCGGGAAAAAACCCTATGCGGGGAAAAAACCCTAATGCGGGGAAAAAACCCTACTTTTTCTGGTTGTACTATTAGCAGTGAGTATAAACACAATTTCATCGTGTTCTACAACGCTTAGGCTGCAGTATAGACTAAAAAAACCGTTTCTCCGACACCCATGTGATTGCTTCAGCATTTTCATATGGCCTATTACCGAACCTAAACCTTTAAAAACTTATTAACTTAAACTAATGTGTCAACAAGGGCGGATCTGCGGAATTGTATCCAAGGGTGCCCCATTTGTTTTTATCGGCCGGCCGAAAAAATTTCCAATACATCTCCTATTGACCAAATTTGGCCTAAAAATTTAAAATTCTTCCAGAGACTTTTTATCGGCTGGCCGAAAAAATTTCCAATACGTCTCCTATTGACCAAATTTGGCCTAAAAATTAAAAATTTTGTAGACGCAAAATGACTCCGTTTTTAAGACCATATGCTTGAAGGAAAGTTGCCCAAAATGCAAATGGCAGTGATTTGACAATTTTTCAGGTTTTACAGAACCCTATTTATTTTAACAGTGACTGGACGACTGTTAGACTAATAGCAGGATTTTGACCGTGTGGACTAACATTGTTAGCTTATATGCAACTAACGGTGTTAGTAACAGTGTTACTAACACTGTTAGTTATCAGCTAACAGTCTACTAACAGTGTTAGTTTTATGCAACAAAAACCACTGTTACACTGTTAGACTGATAGACTGTTAGGCTGTTAGAACTTTTATGCAACAGAAACCTGGTGACAGTCTCAATAAATTTGACTTTTAATCTAATTTGTAATGTAATGCGACATTGCCAAGAAACTGCAGGAAGCCGGATTTTGGGGCACAAACTAATTCCGCAATCAGAGGACATATAGATGTAGATGATAAGAAAAGAACGCTGCACCGGCGTAAATTTTGTGACTTTCCTTGGGGGAGACGTATTGGAAATTTTTTCGGCCAGCCGATAAAAAGTCTCTGGAAGAATTTTAAATTTTTAGGCCAAATTTGGTAAATAGGAGATGTATTGGAAATTTTTTAGCCGTAAATAAAAACAAATGGGGCACCTTCGATCCATTCCGCAGATCCGCCCTTGTTGACACATTAGTTCGTGGTGGTCTTTAAAGGTTTAGGTTCGGTAATAGGCCATATGAAAATGCTGAAGCAATCACATGGGTGTCGGAAAAACAGTTTTAGTATACTCGGCTAAGCATTCGACTGCAATGAATGTGTTTATACTCACTGCTAATAGTACAACCAAAAGCATCTTCCGCATCGTTTTGCCCCGCATGGGGTTTTCCAGAGGTTTCGGAATTCATACTCAGAAACGTGAGTTAGCTAGAATCCATTTTATTAGTGCAACAGTTAGGCGAAAGATGGCCGTTATAACAGCCGCGAGCGTAACGGATCCGATGTATGTGGAGCACAGGCAACCCGGAGAAGTTGACATGCACGTATTTGAAGTATTTGGAAAATCGCCAATGTTTCCTTGGAGTATCTACATAACTTGGACACCTCATGCGTTGTCTTGCCCTCCCGGTGTCACACGAGTGCCACATGACACTGCATAAGGTGTCACACGCTGTCGTTGTAGTGGTCCAGAAAGACGTAGGGAGAAAATTCAGATTATCGAAATAACTGTGACTGCAGTGAGACTGCAAAGTGCCGCAGCCGGAACAAGGCCACAAGTTCAATGTTTACGTGGAGTATCTAAATTAACTGTGACACCTTATGCGGTGTCACACGGTGCCACATGACACCGCATAAGGTGTCACACGCTGTCTCAGTGGTCCTAAAAGACGCAGGGAGAAAATAGATAATGGAAAGAAATGTGACTGCAGGGAGAACGCAAACGTGCAGCTGAGAACAAAGCCACAAGCTCACACATCTCCACTTGGATATGCTAATGACGAATTTATACTTGGAAAATCGCCAATGTTTCCTTGGAGTATCTACATTAACTGTGACACTTCATGCGGTGTCACACAGTGCACATGACACACATCGCCATGTAACACGAGATATATGGTAGTTTAGGAAAGAGGCACCTATATGAATCAACGTGCACTATAGTCATAAAAAACGCAGGAAGAAATAGATAATGGAAAGAAATGTGACTGCAGGGAGACCGCAAACGTGCAGTTGAGAACAAGGCCACACTGTGACAGTTCATGTGGTGTCCCACAGTGCCACATGACACCGCATAAGGTGTCTCACGATCTCTTGTGGTAGTCCTAAAAGAGGCACCTACATGAATTGTGACATTACACGCTGTCTTGTAGTGGTCCTAAAAAACGCAGGAAGAAACTAGATCAAATGGAAAGAAATGTGACTGCAGGGAGACCGCAAACGTCCAGCTGAGAACAAGGCCACACTGTGACACTTGATGTGGTATCACACCATAACATAGCACCAGAAGGTGTCACCCGGCACAAGTGTCAATGTTTACTTGGAGTTTCTACATGAGTTGAGACACCTCATGGGGTGTCACACGGTGCCACATAACATCCCATAAAGGTGTCACACACTGTCCTGTAGTGGTCTGAAAAGACGTAGGGAGAAAATAGATTATCAAAAGAAATGATGATGATGATTGCAGTGAGGAAATGAGATATGAAATGACGATTGCACTGAGACTGCAAACGTGCCAGCCAAGAACAAGGACACAAGTACAAACATCTCCACTGGACATGCACGTATCTGAAATGTTTGGAAAATCGCCAATGTTTCCTTGGAGTATCTACATGAGTTGTGACACCTCATGCGGTGTCACACGGTGCCACATGACACTCCATAAGGTGTCACACGATGTCTTGTGGTAGTCCAAAAGAGGCAGGGAGAAAATAGATAATGGAAAGAAATGTGACTGCAGGAGAGACCGGAAACGTGCAGCTGAGAACAAGGCCACACTGGATTTGATGTGGTATCACACGGTGCAACGTGACGCCGCAAAGGCGTCACACGATCTCTTGTGGTAGTCCGAAAAGAGGCATCGACATGAGATTGTGACACCTCATGCGGTGCACGCGTAGCGACGACTCCATAGGTGTCACACGCTATCCTTGTAGTGGTCCTAGAAAGACGTAGGGAGAAAATAGATTATCGAAATAGCTATGACTGCAATGAGACTGCAAAGTGCCAGCCAAGAACAAGGCCACAAGTGTCAATGTTTAATTGGAGTATCTAAATTAACAGTGACACCTTATGCGGTGTCACACGGTGCCACATGACACCGCATAAGGTGTCACACGATGTCTTGTAGTGGTCCTAAAAGACGCAGGGAGAAAATAGATAATGGAAAGAAATGTGACTGCAGGGAGACCGCAAACGTGCAGCTGAGAACAAGGCCACAAGTACACACATCTCCACTTGACATGTATGAATTTGAAGTATTTGGAAAATCGCCAATGTTTCCCTGGAGTATCTACATTAACTGTGACACTTCATGCGGTGTCACACGGTGCCACATGACACCGCATAAGGTGTCACACGATCTCTTGTGGTAGTCCGAAAAGAGGCACCTACATGAATTGTGACATTACACGCTGTCTTGTAGTGGTCATAAAAAACGCAGGAAGAAATAGATAATGGAAAGAAATGTGACTGCAGGGAGACCGCAAACGTGCAGTTGAGAACAAGGCCACACTGTGACAGTTCATGTGGTGTCACACGGTGCCACATGACACCGCATAAGGTGTCACACGATCTCTTGTGGTAGTCCTAAAAGACGCAGGGAGAAAATGAATAATGGAAAGAAATGTGACTGCAGGGAGACCGCAAACGTGCAGCTGAGAACAAGGCCACACTGTGACACTTGATGTGGTATCACACGGTGCAACATAACACCGCAAAAGGTGTCACACGACCACAAGTGTCAATGTTTACTTGGAGTATCTACATTAACAGTGACACCTCATGCGGTGTCACACAGTGCCACATGATACCCCATATGGTGTCACACGCTGTCCCGTAGTGGACTGAAAAGACGTGGGGAGAAAATAGATTATCGAAAGAAATATGGATGCAGTGAAAATGCAAACGTGCCAGCCAAGAACAATGCCATAAGTACACACATCACCACTTGACATGCACGTATTTGAAGTATTTGGAAAACAGCCAATGTTTCCTTGGAGTATCTACATTAACTGTGACACTTCATGCGGTGTCACACGGTGCCACATGACACCGCATAAGGTGTCACACGATGTCTTGTAGTGGTCCAAAAAGAGGCAGGAATAAAATAGATAATGGAAAGAAATGTGACTGCATGGAGACCGCAAACGTGCAGCTGAGAACAAGGCCACACTGTGACACTTGATGTGGTATCACACGGTGCAACATAACACCGCAAAAGGTGTCACACGATCTCTTGTGGTAGTCCGAAAAGAGGCATCTACATGAATTGTGACACCTCATGCGGTGTCACACGGTGCCACATGACACCGCATAAGGTATCACACGCTGTCTTGTAGTGTTCCTAAAAGACGCAGGGAGAAAATAGATAATGGAAGGAAATGTGACTGCAGGGAGACCGCAAACGTGCAGCTGAGAACAAGGCCACAAGTGTCAATGTTACTGGAGTATCTACATTAACAGTGACACCTCATGCGGTGCACACAGTGCCACATGATCCCCCATATGGTGTCACACGCTGTACAGTAGTGGACTGAAAACGTGGGGGGAAGAAAATAGATTGTCAAAAGAAATATAGAATGCAGTGGAGAGTGCCAAACGTGCCAGCCAAGAACAAGGCCATAAGTACACACATCACCACTTGACATGCACGTATTTGAAGTATTTGGAAAATCGCCATGTTTCCTTGGAGTATCTACATTAACAGTGACACTTCATGCGGTGTCACACGGTGCCACATGACACCGCATAAGGTGTCACACGCTGTCTTGTAGTGGTCCAAAAAGACGCAGGGAGAACATAGGTAATGAACGAATTTGAAGTACTTGGAAAATCGCCAATGTTTCCTTGTAGACTCTACCTGAACTGTGACACCTCATGCGGTGTCACACGGTGCCACATGACTGACACTTCATGCGGTGTCACACGGTGCCACATGACACCGCATAAGGTGTCACACGCTGTCTTGTAGTGGTCCTAAAAGACGCAGGGAGAAAATAGATAATGGAAAGAAATGTGACTGCAGGGAGACCGCAAACGTGCAGCTGAGAACAAGGCCACAAGTGTCAATGTTTACTTGGAGTATCTACATTAACTGTGACACTTCATGTGGTGTCAGACGGTGCCACATGACACCGCATAAGGTGTTCACACGCTGTCTTGTAGTGGTCCTTAAAAGACGCAGGCAGAAAATAGATAATGGAAAGAAATGTGACTGGATGTAGAATGCAAACGTGCAGCTGAGAACAAAGCCACAAGTACACACAGCTCGACTCGACATGCACGAATTTGAAGTACTTGGAAACTCCAAT
>JASANF010008393.1:0-15098 GCA_030248245.1 Trissonchulus sp. WLG1_4 | reverse complement strand
CTTCAATTTGATGTACATATCCCATAAAAAAATTTTTTGAACATTTTGAGCAAATTTTGTCAAGAAAAAAAGATTTTCACGGAAATGCCTTCACAAGCCAGTGCATTTACACGTATGTAATGAATTTGAAAGGCTGAAAAACACTAGCAGTTGTGTTTTACTGAAACGTAATTAAAAATTTTTGGTGTTTTAATGAGTGTGGTATAATTTTTTTGTGAACTAACGCAATACTTTCTGCATGAGACAGAAATATAGTGCGTGTGAATACAAACGCAAATTTTCGGCTTACGATTTTAAAAAATTGGCTCAACGAAAAAAGTTAAAATTTGGCACATAAATGAACCTTGGCATCTTCGAGCGATCGCAAAATTTGATTTTTGGCAAATCGATAGTATCTAAAAAATTTAGCCAAATTTATGTTTTTCAAAAATCGCTATTTTAGTGTTTTTCGATATATCAATCATATTCATCAAAAATGACTTTTTGCGACCGCTCGATCACGTTGAGGCGAGCAAAATGAGCTATTGTTTGTGCAACAGCTACTTACTTGCGAAGAGAAATCGCAAGCCGAAATTCCACTCACGTTTGGTCTACAGTGAATGCTAATTTGTATCAATCAACTCCATCTTTTGCATTTAGGTATATTCTTACACCAGCTTGCCATTGTGTATTTAAAATTGGCCCCACACTGCCGCTTTTTGAAAAGTCCCATTTCAGGAGCGCCACCTTAAAATAGTCTTAAGGTGGTAGTTACGTTTTAGACAGTTTTTCTTACGTGCTATAACTTTTGATTGACACAATGAATTTAATAGCTGTCTTTATCACGTTAAAGAGCTTGACTGAAACTACACTTATGCACATTATCTAGCTTAAATCTGTAACAAGCTAGTCAGCAGACACTGTCAAAGTAGTCAATTTTCGTGAATTTTTGTATTTTTCTTGTTTTGCTTGTAAAATTGACAGTATAACCCGAACTAATTTTATTCTTTACACCAACATAGCCAATAACAGGGTAAATTTTAATGCTAAGATTGGTGCATTTATATGATGCAGAAAAGAAGTTACGGACCTTTAATTTTGAATTTTTTCGAATTTTGAAAAATATACGAAATACAAAATTTTCCATAAATTAAATTATCATTATTATTAAATTATCATTATCAGGCTAAATTAATAAAAATAAAAAAATTGACACATCAGAAATTGTTTAAAAAACATGTGAAATAACGCATGAAAAGATTGCAATATCGTGACTTGAGATTTAGTCCACGGAAGTACATTTTTACAGATTTCTGTGAATGAAATTGATGTAACGCAAAATTTAAGCAAACAAAATTTTTGAATTTTTAGTAGACACATATGCGTCCCAATTTATCCCAACTTTGGAACAAAATCCTTCTAGTAGTTGTCAAGTTTTGCGGAATTTTGTGTCATGTACTTTAGTTCAAAAAAAATGTTACATAAGTGTGACGTAATCTCAAAAAGTTAAAAGCGGAAGGATAAGTTTTGGCATCTAAATTGAATGTTTTTGACATGCCCGTGTGTCTTTTTTCTTTTTTCAATAAACGGTTGTTTTGACTAGCTACTACTTTGGCTTAGCTAAACATAAAATTTACAAAAAATTGTCGTAACTAGCTGAAAAATATTTTCTGTGAAAAGTAAAAATGATTGTTTCGAGCTATTTTAACAAGCATTTATCTCATAATAAATTATAGTTTCCTAAATTAGTATGCGTACTATAAATTAATGATTGAAAAATAATTGTAAGTTGTCTAGTGTTACTCCTGCAAAACTGTCGAAAACGTTACTTCCACCTTAAGGTGGTACTAACGAATGTGTAGTTATTTAAATTTTTTAAGAAAATTTAGTTGATTCAACCGGCATTTTTTTAAAATAAAGTCTCTTTAAAATTGATTCATATACACATAATGGCAAATTAAGTTGGCGGGATCATGTGAAAAATTTTTAGGGGCAAGCTAAGCCAACAAGCCAAACTACACAACAGGAGAATAAGAATTTAACAGTTCTTGCCACTTTTCTATGCATAAGCACAAAAATGAACATTATTAAACTTTTGCAAATTTTCTAGACCCAAAATGAATTTTTTTTAAATTGCTCATATTTTTGCGTAGATATAGAGCCCCAAAGTTCAGTGTGAATAGAAACTTTTGACTTTCAAAGCTTATATTTCATTTAATAATTGACGAATTCTAAAATCGTGCATTTTGGGTCTAGATAATTTATTTTTAATTACTTATGCCATTTTTTGCATGTTTTTGTTGTTTAAACTCGTCAAAAAGTGGCCAGATTTGAAAGTGCTCAAATTGGTCAAATTGGCCAGCTTATATCAAATGTCACATAAAATATACTTGAACTTATGCAATGAAACTTCACACAATTGTAGAAGAAAAATAGCGCTTTCCAATGATATAAACAAGTTGCTTTAAAGTTAATTATTCATTGAATACTAGTCTGTTGAAAAACACTGCACATTCGTTAGTACCACCTTAAATGTTACAAATTTTAGACCATATTAAGACCAAATTAAGAGTGACGGTTTTCCTGTGAGGCAGTGGCGTACCCTGGGGCCGTATTCTCAAAATTACCTGCGAGAAAAGTTAGGCTAACTTTACCCACAGGTAAGGTGAAGGTAAAGGTAATTCTGTGGGTAAAGGTGAAATTAAAATTGAAAACAAGGTTAACGTCGACGGTTGAGGTTAAAAATTTGCACAATACATCAACTTTAGCTGTGAAACAAGATAAAACACTTTTCTGGCTCGAATATTAAAGGTAACAATAGCTATCACAATGGCTTTAGTCATTGTTTGAGAATACAATTTTACCTTCACCTTACCTGTGGGTAAAGTTAGCCTAACTTTACCTGCAGGTAATTTTGAGAATACGGCCCCAAAAGGAGGGGGGCTAGGGGGACATCAGCTCAGCCTTCGCGATTTCAGCCCCCCTTTTTCACTTTTTTCCTGCTGCGCCACCGCGCAGCAGGCTTCTTTAGAATGAGGTGTGCGGAAAATAACGTGCGATTAAGTGAGACTTGTGTGTATGTCTCTCTGTTCTTATGTGTGTAATTGTGCGGTTTCAAGTGAACATGAGTGTGTGTTTGCAATGTGTCTGTAGTACGTATCATTTCCATACTAGTAACTACCTACGTACGTAAGCACGTAATGTACGGCTGAAGTACACACAAAGTTCAAACTTCATTTGCATATTATACGAAAGTATGTCTTGCCACGCCCACAATGTAAGAGTAGTAGTTGCAAACAATTTGTATAATTTACAGTCATATCATTCACTATCTTGTCTTCCTCTGTCTGTTTGCACAGTAATTTTGCAGTCAATTCTGAAATCACACAGGTCTCACTTTAAAAGTATATCTCACATTATTCGCATGGTCTCCATTTGTCCACTCTTTTGCATAATTCACACTTCACACAAACAGTAATTCAGTAAGAAGTAAAGTAAAATTTATCTTCGACACTATGTCACAAACTAGACCATCACTTAACAAAAATAGGCTCGCAATACACTGTTATGGCAAACACGGCATTGGTGTTACCTGCAACGGTCTTAAATGGCACTGTCAATACACCCTACAAAAGTGACGTCGTCATTGTTGCCGGTCATGAAATATACGAGATGCTACGTAGTCGACATAAGGGACCGACATGTTTAAGAATATGAGCTTTCAAAAGCTCAGCTGATATATTTATATTAATGAGGATGAGCAGTTGTCAGCGATTTGTGGACGACCGGTTGACACAAACGTACGTAGGAAGAATTGGAATGGTTAGCAATGAAACTAAATTGCAGCAAGTAGCAGCTACATGTCAGCAATTAATTATGTTATTGCTTTTATTAGCGTGTATAGTATGGCAATTTTTCCATGTGGGTCGAAGTTTTTGATTCTCAGTAGATAGCATGGTTATGCTCATGCTTATACTACGACTTTTATAGTGCATTTCACGAAGGTGGTTTTACTAAACCATGGTTTTACGTACGTTTCTATATGATTTGCACAGAATTTCATTGCGAAAAATCGCCTGATTTGTTACGAATTTCGTAAATTTTCTTAAACCATGGTTTTAGCGCAGTTGAAATTAGAAACTTGCAGCACAGCAGGTCTCTGTTCAGCTGAGCTAAAACCATGGTATAAAAAAATCCTCAAAATTCGTAACGAATCACGCTATATTTCGTAATGAAATTATGTGCAAATCATATGGAAACGTACGCAAAACCATGGTTTAGTTAAACCACCTTTGTGAAATCCACCCTTAGTGTTGCTGAACATGCAATTGAATACATGAAAACAATAGTCAAGTCAAAGTCAAAGTGGTTTACTCAAACTGAAATTCACAGATGTCACAAAGTTCACAATATAAGACAGTTTGAAAAGGTGATGAAAAGAGCCGGGAACGGGCTTCTAACATATCACATGAATCTAAATGTGCATTGTGCAATACAGAATGAGAATACAAATTATTCATACATAAAAGCATAAAAATAAACATATCAAAACAGGGTGCAACAAAAATGGTCGGTACACATTCATAGCTTGATGATGTAATATATGATATTGCAAACGTGAATATGAACAAATTGGTTTGGCTTCGTTGCGGTTCGAGACACTTCTTCTTTGTGTTGTTAAAAATTGGGGCTCTCCATTTTGTCTTGTTTTAATTCGATGAGTTTTGTTTTTTTTTTATTTTATAGTTGACTAGATAGTAGAAAAGTTGTGCGTGCAGAAGAAGAAGAAGAAGAAAAGATGTTATGTGCTCGTTCATGTTTTCAGATGTATTTTTTCAATTTGATTTTTTTAAAATAGTTTGCATTTTGAAATTTCACTGCGAGTTTCCTGTTACCTCCTAACTGAACACAGCCGGCCCATGAGGCCAGAATGCGTGAGTTAGCACACATGTCACAGTTCCAACGCACTCTGACAGTAGTAGGTAACGTCTTTATTTGGACCCTCCCTGCAATCGGAAAAGGAATTTAAGGTTTCAAGGTTTAAGGGTCAAGGTTTAAGGTTTAAGGTTTAACAAGGTTTAAGGTACCCAAAACTTACCTTCCACAGTAAACAATAAGTGTTTGTGTGCATATATTTCTTATAATAAAATGCAATCATCATTTTTTAATAAGAAAATGGGTGGTGTTGTGTTTAAACTTACCGATTTTATAAAAAAAGACGGCCTTCAGTTGACTTTTGATATTGCCAAAAGCTTAACAGGAGGACCCGGGGACTTTTTTATGTGTATCCCCTTCGTGTAGGCGCCGTCATGCCTCCCGCCTACCTATCTACCTACATAATCTTCCTATTAAATGGTTCAAAAATCTTTATAGTATTATTTTTGAAAGTATTTACAGCAATCATGTCTGTGAGATTTAACTTTAGTTTTGGCAGTACCAAGTTTTTAAGCACTATCTTCGGTGACTTAAAGTTTGAGAATTTTGAAATTTTGCTGCTAAGACTTTTGAACCATACCTATTAACCTAGTTTCTCATCTCAGGGTGTGTCATAACTGTGTTGACAACTTCTCACTCACGCTCACAGCTATCAACATTATTTGTGTTAACTTCTAATTTCAAGCTGTGTTATGTGTGTTGTTGACAACTTCTGCTTCTCGCTCAAAGCTGCCTAGATGGTGTTGGATTATGTATCGCTCAGTAAGGCTAAACTCAGTTTCTGAAACTTATTCTCAATAAAACTAGTAACCAACGTAGAAAAATTAAAATTTCTTTAATACTTGAAAAATCAACGATAAAATTAAAAAATTACAGCCATCACTGATTCATAAAATTAAAACTAGAAATGCAAGGGATAACTAGCAAAAATTTTTTTGCTGAAAAACATTTTTTTCGCAAAGCCAAAAATCAGATCACTGCAATGTTTTTAACAGAAATAAATAACGAAATTTGTCCGAAATCTAGTTACGCCTTTTCAACAAAGCAGCACAACAGTTCGTCTTTTGTACAAATTTACACGTCTTGGCAATAGTTCAGTATCGCAAAATAAAGTGAAACTATACTGTAACGATAAGTTTGAAAACATTTCGAAAAATTGATATAACTTTAAAATTAACAAAGATATTTATTCAAATTTCATCTAAAGGAGTTATAGAACAACTTTATAAAAGTATGTAAAAAACATCTCCACAAAGTATGTACTTTTGTACAAAAAAACTAAAACAAATATGTATATATTAGCTAACAGCACACAATATGTATGACACAAGGACTATGAAATCTTCTAAAAAACGCAATATAACCCACAATATAAATCTTGCAAAATAGTATAACTATTCGCTCATTCACTCGTGATCAAAAATAAAGTGAAACTAAACTATATCCATAACGAACCATAGCTCGCACAAACACCATTTTTCGCAAAATGAAAGAATTACTCCAATGTTCCTAACAGAAATAAATCACAAAATTTATCCGAAATATTGTAACACCTTTTCAACAAAATAACAGAACAGTTGGATCTTCTTTGTACAAAATTACAGGTATTGCAATTGTTCAACATCGCTAAAAAAGTGAAATTATACTGAAACGAGATATTTAAAAACATTCATAAAAAGGAATACAGTAAATTTGATATAAATTTAAAATTTACAAAAATATTAATTCAAATTTTATCTAAGAGGGTTACAGAACATCTTTGTGAAAGTATGTAATTTTGTATTAAAGCATCTCTGTAAATTATACACTTTTGCACAAAAAACAAAATTAAAACAAATATGCATTAGCTAAAAACACAATACGTATGACACAAGGACTACTGAACTTCTAGAAAAATGCAAAATGAACCACAACATAAATTTAAACTATTCGCTCGTTCACTCGCGATAAAAAAGTAAAGTAAAAGTAATCTGATTTACATCAATATGCTGTAAACTAAAACTAAAAACGAAATATATATGCATTAAACTGTTGTTTTTTGCTACCTCCACGAAATAACAACACAATATACCTGAGTGGAATGCCATGAGCACATTGAGCACATTATTAAAAAGAGCACATGATTAAAATAAAACAACGTAATAACAAATCTCACAACAGATATGCAACTGAACATAGCCCACATAATTAAACACTGCCGGCATGACAAATATCAAGTAACTAGCATAAATTGTAGAAACTTTTAAAGTGATCCTATGTTCGATTGATCGTTACATCGTTTGGAACTCTAATGTGTTACACTGCATGTAACATGTCAGAAATGTCAAAAACTATACTCGTAGTTGTTACATTGCTTGTAACTATACTGAGTTACATTGCATGTAACTGTATGTCGGTAAGCATGAAACCCTCTACAATGATCAAGTTCCCTTGTATGCTTTAGGTATCAAGGCTTTCAAAATTTCCTTTTCACATATCCATAATAATATGAAAACATGACAGGAGGTAAACAGGCTGTAGGTATAACATACTTAAAGCACAACGTACGTAAAGCTAAGTCACAACATAAAAAATATACACGACAAATATCTACTCATAAATGAAATTAAAACTAAATGATAAAATTCTCCAAAATTCTTCAAAATCATCAAAATTAGTGTCCACAAATCACATTTTTAGAAATCAAGAAATCAAGAAATCATGTATTTGTAGAAACAGATTTTGCGACATAAAAATTATTCAACTTAAAAACAATTATTGACACAAAACAGGAACTGAACATTAACAGCTTTTTTTATAAAACTACACGTATTACGATACGTCTAAATCAAAACAAGCAAACTTCTAGCACTTACCATGTTACATTACTTGTAACACGTCTTAACTGCTTCTAAGACTTACACACTGTATGTGAGTGTACCATAGTTACGTTGCATGTAACTAGCCTTACATTGTTTGTAAGGATACCCATGTTACATTGATTGTAACACGGCTTACATTACTTGTAAGCCTCACATCACTTGTAAGGTAACTTCCTTAATTGCATAAGCAAATTAAACAAAATCTAAAAACTTCGAGCAAAATATCGTGCTGTGTAGTTTTATAAAAAATAAAAAAACAACAACACAAACAAAATGACAGTCCGGCAGAAATCATTTGTAGGGTCGCCCACTTCGCAATCGTGAACTAAAACAATACTATTTGTATACTTTACTTTTAAAATTAGACTGGACAGTTAATAGTACGCACGTAAAAAACGAAACAAACTTCATTTTCCAAAATTTCTCGCCCACCTTTGTTATGCGAGTACTGTGGCAAATTCACAAAATCTTTAGGTGCACATTTAATTTTTGGGATGTGTAGAAAACAATTAATGTAATGTAATGTAACTGTAATGTTTCTAATGTAATACGATAATTTTAAGTATATATACATATTGTTATTATGTAATGTTACTGTAATCTGTTTGTGAGTAAATAATTTTTTTTGAACTGTTTTGTTAAATTTCTGCAGACAAAGTCCATGTTAACATACCCAGCTTAGGTAAATTTTAAGCTTCCAATTTACCTTGATAAATCCTCGTATTCCGATGCATAGAGAAGTTACATAAGGCAACCTACAGGGTGATGAAATCGCTACTTATTCTGACTACATCTCCACCGCAGGTCGTCTATGATAACTAAAATTTTTGATATAAAACCATCAGATTTTTGTCTAAGTAAATATGCAGAATAATTTGAGGTATTCCGTCATCCTACAGAATATAATACTGCAGAACAAACGGTTACCTCAAGAAATTTTGCATAGTTTGAAACTTCGAAAAAATTTTTTTGTGAAAATTCTTGTTGAAGCAGCAGTCTCTGGTGTTAGAAAAAGTTTTGATCTGCACTGAATATTATAATGGTTACTGTACGGAATAGTTTTAGACTTAGTTTGTATTATTACAAATAGATTCCAACAGATATATGCTAAACATGCACAAGTAAATTTGTTTGGATCAAGTTGAAACGAAGCCATTGTGTAATTACTATAATGTAATGAAAAGACAACAAAAGTACATGTGCCAGCTGGTCTGCAAGGAACAAAGACAAAGACCAGCATGCGACGGATGGTCTGCAAGGGACAGAGACAAAGACCATCCGCCTCCATTTTTTGTACAAATTCAAAAGTCTACTAGTCTCTTTTCAACTGCATATGTTAACTCAAACCAAGCAATATAAGTATAATTTACTTGTACTTATTTGGTATATATCTATTGGAATCTATTTGTAATAATGGAAACTAAGTCTAAGACTATTCCTTAATGTAACCTTAGGGTTAATTAATACTAACAGCTGTGTGTCCATGCAGTCGACACAAATTGCGCACAAAAAAATCAGTCAGTCTGCAATTATATATAGCATAGTTGTGTCGACGGGATGAACACACAGCTGTTACTATAAATAGACCCTAATGCTGGAAGTAATAAAAATCACCACTTATTAAGTAAGGAAAATAAAAAGAATAAAAAGGGCCGGGCCGGCTGGCCTGCAGAATACAGAGACAAAGGCCAGCCGGCCCTTACCACCTTCGACAAACACCCATTCCGTAAAAGCAGTATAACTGGGCCGGCCGGCCTGTAGCAAAGAAGGCCGGCCGACCCTGAAGATAGCAAATTGATAAAATGGCAGGGTAGGCTTAATGGGCAGGGTCGGCTTGGCGGAAGCAAACAAAGCCAAGCCGACCCTGAGAAAGCAAATAATATTGGGGGTTGGTAAATAAAAACCAATTTACCAACCCCCGATAAGGAAATTTTAATCCAGATTAAAAGGGCGTCCACTAGGCGTGGAAATGAAACCGCCCAATATTTGTTTTTACTTTTAGGCCGAAGCCGATTTTCGGCATTTTTTTGAGATAGTGTAGGTAAGATATTATCAGGAATTTAGTAGTTAGCAATGTAAATATTTTTTATTTACATTGCTCTTGAGAAAATTTTAGGCGTTTATTAGATTAGTAAATACTGTAGAATAGTTATTTTTTAAGAAAAATTTTTTATGAAACAAAATTTTTAACTAAGAAATTTTAGTTGATAGTCTAAAAAGTCTTCAGTTTTTAGTTGATAGATTGAAATTTAGGTTTTTAAAATTTTAAATTAGTCTTAGTTTTAAAGTTGAAATTTTTAGCTTAGCTTTAACTTAGAGCTTTCTTGATGTAATTAAATGTGTTTTTATATTTCCAGATCATGGCGGCGCAGCTAGATAGGTAGGTGGGAGGCATAGTGGCGCCTACACGCAGAGGACACATAAAAGTCCTCGGGTCCTCCTGTTAAGCTTTTGTTTTAAAACAAAAGCGAGCTGAAGGCCATTTTTTATTCAAATTTAAGATCAAACTTAAATATAGACAGTTATAAATGATACAAAACTTTTAATAATATATTTCCATGTACATTACACAATCACATATTCATTTAAATTTCTTCGTTTTCATCGACGTGATGAGTTTCTGAAACAAAAAACATTAAACAGTTCACATTTTAAAAAGGTGGGAGGCATGACGGCGCCTACACGAAGGGGATACACATAAAAAAGTCCCCGGGTCCTCCTGTTACGCTTTTGGCTATGTCAAAAGTCAACTGAAGGCCGTCTTTTTTTTATAAATAACGGTAAGTTTAAACACAACACTACCCCTTTTCTTGTTAAAAAACGATGATTACATTTTATTATAAAAAATTTATGCACACAAACACTTATTGTTTACTTTGGAAGGTAAGTTTTGGGAACCTTAAACCTTAAAACTTAAAACCTTAAACCTTACTTAAACCTTGACCCTTAAACCTTGTAACCTTAAATTCCTTTTCCGATTGCAGGGAGGGTCCACATAAAGACGTTAATTTGCAGATAGTTTTTCGGCTGCAGGGAGGGTCCACATAAAGACGTTACCTACTACTTCTGACAAGATAAATTTTACATTTCCGATGAGAGTATGAGACACTATATGAAATCCGTGAAACATTAGTCTAACAGGTTTTGTTTCAAATAATGAAAGAAAAAAACAACAAAAAAAACATCGCTTAAAAAAAGGCGACTTCTAACTGGAATATGAGCGCACCGATGGCTCCAAATTGGTCCAATAGCCAAGCAAACCGCACTTTATGCGCTGCTATAAGCGGTATTAATTTTCACAAAATTACATTTGACTGCCGTAATATATAAATTTTGTGAAACATTTATACATTAGGTTTCGTGTCCTTACAATGTACACAAATTATATCAACATTTTCAAGAGCAAATTGATATAAATGTTTGCTCCACTTGAAGTGGCTGGCATTTCAGTCAGCTGGCAGGTAACGTGCAGAAAATTTGCCAAATATTCAGCAAAAAAGTATATTATCAAAATAATTCAAATTCAAAAATAATTCCAACTAGTCGTGCAGCTGTTGCTGGAGCACAACGAAAAGCACCTAAAGGTTCAAAAACGTTGGGTGAAAAATTGTGCAAAAAGAATCTGTGAAACATTTACCAAACAGGTTTAGATACAGTAGCACGTACGCATACAAAGATTGAACACAGCCACCCTTATGAACAGGGCCACGCAGCTGAATACAGCTACCCTTCTGAACAGGGCCACACGCTGAACACAGCAACTCTTCTGGCCAGAATGCGTGAGTTAGCAGCACAATATGTCACAGTGCCAATAACGAGCTCTGACAAGATCAGTTTTACATTTCCAATGTTGCACTATATGAAATCGGTGAAACATTTGTCCAACAGGTTTCATTTCAAATAATGAAAACACATAGGGTGGAATTCTAGAAGGCTGATTAAGTTAGTCAGTGATTAAAAGAATAACGTGCGTGCGGAATGACATCAGGCAAGTCTATTCTCAGCGTGTAGAATTCGTAATGACAAAACGTAATGAAAGAACGTTTAGCGACTGATCAAGTTAGTCACTCGCTAATTGGTGGTGGGCGTGGTCATTCGTGAGCGTAGTAAAAAAAGTCAGAAAAACGTAGACTGTCAATGTTACAAACAATTTTAAAACATTGTACTAAGTCAGCTATGACTCGTCGAAGCTCAAGAGTCGGTAAATTTAGTTTCTCAAGTCTGATTTTGTAAGAAAACGTAGCTAAGCTACGAATGCGTTTAGTAAACTTCCTCTGTACAGATTCTAGAAGAACTATGTCTTTTTTAAGATAAGTAGACCATGCTGGACTATTGAATTCAAAAAGCGGCCGTATGTATGTAAGGTACATAGCTTTCATAAACCAAATATCGGTGCTAGTTGTACTTCTGAGCAGTAAATTTACACGTTGGAATGCATGTGATACAATTCTGACACAGTGATCAGAAGATTTAAGATTGCTAGAGATCAGCACTTCAAGGTCTTTTATGCTGTGCGTTGGTGGAATCAGTGTGCTATTGACAGTATACTGGAACTGGTGATTACTATAACCTAAATGTAAAACATTGCTTTTGTCTGCGGCAATACGTAGCTGGTTATTAAGTGTCCAGTCGAAAATATTACGTAAACTACCAAGTAATGTGTAGTAATCTTGCAGCTTATGACACGAGAGATATAGTCTGCAGTCATCGGCAAAAATTTTGATAAAGCTGCCGTTAGCAGCATTAACGATATCATTAATATAAATAAGAAACAGTAGGGGTCCCAGCACACTTCCTTGTGGAACTCCACTGGTTACTTGGGCAGATTTAGATAATGCATCGTTCTTTTTGACAAGCTGGTTTCGATTTTTCAAAAAGGCTTGAATCCACTGATAAATTTTACCTCTTAGGCCGTGTTTACATTGAGCTTTTTCAAGCTGCTCGAGCAGCTGAAAAAAGCTGCAGCTTTTTTTCAGCTGCTCGAGCAGCTGGAAAAAAGCTGGAGCAGCTGAAAAAATGCGGATAAGTATGGCGGTCACTATAGACTAGCTGCTCCGTTGTCATGATAACGCTGCAGTTCCAGCTTTTTTCAGCTGTTCCAGCTTTTCTTCGCCGTTTCCGGCTTTTTTGCAACTGCTCGAGCAGCTGACAAAAAGCCGGAAATGGCAAAAAAATGCTGCAGCTGCTCGAGCAGCTGAAAAAAAGCTCAATGTAAACACGGCCTTATACCTATTGTATACAATTTGGTAAGAATTTTGTTATGGCATACAGAGTCAAAAGCTTTGCTTATGTCCAAATAAATAACATCAACTGAGTAGCTTCAACTGGGTATGAAATAGCTGCAACTGTAAGTTGATTACAATCTTACCTAGTGCAAATGATTATCTGCTGCGCAGCAGGTTTTGGTTCACTGAGTGAAAATGAAGGTTTGATATTTTCAGGCTCAGTTTGCATTGGGCTTTGCTTGTTACAGTTTACAATTTAGGCTTCGGCTTAGGCTTAGGCTTAGGGCTTAGGCTTAGTATGGGACGGAGCTTTCCTTCGCGCAAGGCGATGCACATAAACATATAAATTGCAAAATTACAAAACTAAACCTGAGCCTGAGCCTTAACTAAGCTTGAGACTAAAGCTTGAGACTAACTCTGGGACTAAGCCTAAGCCTAAGCCTGAATCCAAACCTGAGCCTAAATTTGAGTATTTTTGAAAACACACACGCACACTCACATGTGCATAGCCTTGCGAGAAGGAGAGCTTCGATAGTATGGGGCCTAGGCTTAGGCTTAGTATCAGGCTTAGGTTTAGGCTTAGGCTTAGGCTTAGGAAAATTTCGATTTTTTATTGCCTAAGCCTGAGCCTAAGCCTAAGCCTTATACTAAGCCTAAGCCAAGCCCCATACTAAGCCTAAGCCCTAAGCCTAAGCCCAAGCCTAAATTGAGGCCAAGTTTGAGGTTGGTCAAAAATTTTGTTTCTGGCGAATTTAGCCAATTTTTCGGCAGGAACCCGGTCCAAGAGCCTTTGCTTTGATTTTACAAAATTGTAAACAATAATCTGACACCATTTAGACAAGATTAGAATGGAAAAAAGAGGACTTCGGAAAAAAATTGCGAAAACGTCCCTCACTGAGAGTTCAGACTTCGGGGGGTCATATCTCAGAAAATCCAAAAAATGAATTAGGGGTTCTTGAAGCAAAAATGCTTCCCCCAAGGTGCTCTACGTGGAGTATACTCAAAAAAAATAGGTCCACTATTTCCCCCCCCCCCAATTGCATTTAACCCCCCGTTAATTTGCAAATTTCAAGTGGTTAGTTTGCCACTTTAATATTTGGCTTGGACTGCGCTCCCGGGTCACAGGAAAATTATTTCTAGAAAAAAACTAAAAAAAACAGAAAAAAACTAGAAAAAATTATCTAGTTTTTTTTGGTTTTTTCTAGTTTTTTTCTAATTCTTCCTGATGACTATTTAGTTTTTTTCTGTTTTTTTCTGGGTTTTTTTCTAATTTTTTTTAACTTTTTTCTGACTTTTTTCTGGTTTTTTTCTAACTGCCAGTCTCACGATCTATTTTTTCTACTTTTTTCTGGTTTTTTTTCTGGACCTATAGAGAATGTTTTCTAGCTTTTTTCTGGTTTTTTTCTAACTTTTTTCTGGTTTTTTCTAGTTTTTTTCCAGCTGTTATCTACGTTTTTTCTGGCTTTTTTCTGGTCTATTTCTAGTTTTTTCTGGTTTTTTTTCTGATTTTTCACCAACCCTTTCTTGGACATTCTCAATTTTTTCAGAGTGTTCCCTGATGATTTTCTTTATTGTTCAGCCACGTTAATGCTCTTTATATACGTTTTCTGAAACTGAATTCTAGTTGTTTTTTGAGGTTGTCTAGCTGTTTTATGCACTGTTTCTAGTATGTATATACTAGGTTTTTAATTTTTTTCCAGATTTTTCTGTTTTTTTTCTAGTTATTTTCTAACTTTTTTCTGGATTTTTTCTAGTTATTTTCCAACTTTTTTCTGGTTTTTTTCTAGTTATTTTCTAACGTTTTTTTTTGCTTTTATCTAGTTATTTTCTAACTTTTTTCTGGTTTCTTTCTAGTTATTTTCTAACTTTTTTCTGGCTTTTATCTAGTTATTTTCTAACGTTTTCTGGTTTTTTTCTAGTTATTTTCTAACTTTTTTCTGTTTTTTTTCCAGTTATTTTCTAGTTATTTTCTAACTTTTTTCTGGTTTTTTTCCAGTTATTTTCTAGTTATTTTCTAACTTTTTTCTGATATTTTTCTAGTTATTTTCTAACGTTTTTCTGTTTTTTTTCTTGTTATTTAACTTTTTTCTGGATTTTT
>JASANF010008392.1:0-19023 GCA_030248245.1 Trissonchulus sp. WLG1_4 | reverse complement strand
TAAAACCCTCTAAAAATGTCCACAGGTGAAATTTCAAAAAAGTGAGAGACATGCCTGGGGATTTTGACCTTTACAATACTGTCCCAAAAATTTATGCTCAGGCGTCACTTATAACTTGAGTACTGGTGGCGCAAAGTTTACATAGAAATCACAAAAACCTCGAAAACGCAACTACCACCTTAACTAAAACGCAGCTGGTTGTGTTTTTCAGTCTTTCAAATTCATTACATACATGTAAATGCATTGGCTTGTAAGGCGATTTCTGAAAAAATCTATTTTTCTTACAGAAAAAAGCTCAAAAATTTCGGAAAATTTTTTCATGTAATATGGGTATCAAATTACTTCTTCGAAATTCACTTCTGAACAACTTTTGTTCTTGCGATGCATGTTCATTTTTGCGCGTTTTCAAAATAATGGCCAAAACCCACATTTCAGGAGCGCCACCTTAAGGGGGTAGTGTCGCGAAAGCAGTCGATTTTGCGTAACTGTAAAACATTTTTAGAAAAAGATAAGACATCGTTCTTTATATATTTTAAAAATATATGTTGAGGCAAGTATTTTCGCCAAGTTTCATCAAAATTGATGCAGTATACTGTTTGCAGTGAGGTCGCAAAGTCGGAAAAATGACGTTTTAAAATCCTATTCACATTCGATTTTTTCGTCACAATTATCAACTTTAAGTTTAGTTTGTTTACATAGACTAAAAGGACATATGTTGTAGTTTATGCACACAAAATTTAGTGCAAATTGCTTGAGTGGTTGCGGAGTAATACCTGTTTGAACTGTGAAACTGTGTGTAAACAGTGAAGTACTCACAGCAATAATGATAAATTGTGAAAAATTTAGACGCTTATTTTAAAATCAAAAGAAAAACGAACCTTCATTTTTCTTTTGTCTTATTTGTGGCAAAAAACTGTGCGTCGACACGTTACGTGTGTTTCACAAGCTGGCCAATCTGATATCAGGCTGAATTTTTTGAATTTTCATGTCCTTATTGTGTGATGTCTGGCTTGCAATCGGTGATTGGTTCAAGATATTGGTAGATATTGGTAGATATTGGTAGTCTACTGTCTGGCAGTACGTATTTAACACAGTATAGCGTTGGACTAGTTTCTCAGTAAACGTACAAGTTCAAAGCAAAAAGATCTCTTTTTCCAACCTATGAGCAAAACTGCTTTCGCGACACTACCCCCTTAAGGTGGTAGTTCCATAATCGCAGTGACCCGTTTTTCTGACAGATCTATACATTACGAGTAAAGAGACTATGATTTCCTTAAACTACACCAAAAAACACCCAGAGCATTTTTTATTTGGTGTAAAATACCATGGTTAAGACTAGCTACCGCGTTGGCTTACTGAACTGTAAGCCAATTGGGTAGCTAGTCTTAACGTGGGATTTTATCAGTGATTAAACGTGATAATAGACAGTTTTGAGTCTTGTTTCGAAAAATTGTACTGATTTTATTCCTGCTTTACTGGTTGTTCTGAAAAAGAGCTTTGAAAATAGCCTCATGTAAAAAAACTGCGATTCTGGAACTACCACCTACATATTGGTTAAAATTTTTTAGAATCAAAACAAAGGCTCTTTGACCAGGTTTTTGCCGAAAAATTGGCCAAATTCGCCAGAAACGTCCAATTTTTGACCAAATTCAAACTTGGCCTTAATTTAGGCTTGGGCTTAGGCTTAGGTTCAGGCTTAGGCTTAGGCTCAGGCTTAGGCAATAATAAATCGAAATTTTCAGAAAAAATCATGCCAGCTTAGCCTAGAGAATCCTGCCAACTAAGCCTAGACGATGCCTTAAAACATCATAACGCACTCAAAACTATCCAAAAACAAAGATTACAGCCATTTCTGGCTTCAAACTATGGCCTAAGTTCACTTCCAAAAACACTGAAAATGCAATTTTCAAGGGGTCATAGCTCAGAAAATACAAATTTGTGGATAGGGGTTCTATTACAAAAAATGCTTCCCTCAAGGTGCTCTACTCCAAAAAATAGGTCCACTATTTCCCCCCCCCAACTGCACTCACAGGAAAAAATCTGATTACAAAAAAGTTACAAAAATATTACAAAACGGGTTTTGTAATTTTTTTGTAACTTTTTTGTAATTTTTTTGTAACTTTTTTGTAATTTTTTTGTCATTTTTTTGTAATTTTTTTGTAATTTTTAAAAATTTTATTTTTTTGCTTCAAAGTTGGCAAAAACACATTTCAAGACATAAAAAAGGCATCCTGACCCAGTGGCGTACCCAGGGGGGGGGGCTAGGGGGACATCAGCCCCCCCTTCGCGATTTTAGCCCCCCCCTTCGCGATTTCAGCCCCCCCCTTTTTTCACTTTTTTCCTGTGGTCTTCTTTGGTTTTATGACACCGCTGAAAAAAATTTTCCGGCACGTTCCCAATTGACTAAAATTACACTGAAATTTCAAAAATTTTCCAAAATTTTCTTTCGAGGGGATCTCGCCCCTAATTCATTACTGCTCTAATGTATATACATGACTTATATCTGCTATGGTGCATTAATAATGAGTAATGCTGACAACTATTATTGGTATTTAGTTATATATTTTGTGTGGCTTTTAATTAAAAACCGTGTGGTGGGTGGAGTGGAGGACGAACGTCTAAGGACAGCCCTTGTCACCCATGGTTTTTCTTCAATTTTTTCCTGTATACAACGTATTTTTCAGGTTTGCTAGTCCCCCCATGGGCCGATTTTTTGTGCTTTTTTTATCTAAATAGGTTAAAAGTTTGAAATATTTGACATAACAAAATCTGACTCTGAACAGACCGCTGCTACAACTATGATTTCACGACAAGTGTTGCTTAGAATTGGTTTTTCTATGCAATTATTATTTCAAAATTCTAAAAATACTCCAGCTTCTGGGGGGGGGGGGGGGTGCCGCCCCCAGACCCCTGCAACCACTATGATTTCACAACAAGTGATGCTTAGAATTGCTTTTTCAATGCAAATTTTATTTTAAAATTTTGAAAAAGACCCAGCTTCTGGGGGCTACCGCCCCCAGACCCCTGCAACCACTATATGTATATGAATTCACGACAACTGTTGCTTAGAAATGGTTTTTCGATGCAAATTTTATTTCAAAATTCCAAAATTCTAAAAAAGCTCCAGCTTCTGGGGGCTGCCGTCCCCAGACCCCTGCAACCACTATGATTGCACGACATGTTGCGTATATAAAACTTTTGCAATATCAATGAAATCAGTAGAAAAATTTTAAAAAGCTGAACTTTCTGCAGACTGCCGTGGAGTGCGTGTGCGTTTTCACCCCCCCCCCCCCCGGTCGTCGACCATCAGTTCAGCGTTCAGCCCCCCCCTTCGCGAAATCCTGGGTACGCTACTGTCCTGACCTTAAAATAGCTGTATTTTTAATTTTTTTCGATTTTTTGAAATATTTGGTTTTCAACGTTTTGTAATTTTTTTGCAACTTTTTTGTCATTTTTTTGTAATTTTTTTGTAACTTTTTTTGTCATTTTTTTGTAATATTTTTGTAACTTTTTTGTAATTTTTTTTGTAATTTTTAGAAATTTCATTTTTTTTGCTTCAAATTTGGCAAAAATGCATTTCAAGACATAAAAAGCATCCTGACTTTGAAATAGCTGTATTTTTAATTTTTTTCGATTTTTCGAAAAATATGGCATGCTTTTCAACGCTTTGTATTCTTTTTGTAACTTTTTTTGTTTTTTGTAATCTCATTGTTTTGCTTAAAATTTGGCAAAACCACATATAGACATAGAAATTGTGTCTTGACTCTGTATATGTATAATTGCATTTTAACTTTTTACTATTTTTTGAAACATTTTCTTTTCAGCGTTCTGTATTTTTTCGTCTTTTTTCTGTGATTCTGTCATTACTTTTGGTATCATTGAAGTTTTTTTGCAGCTTACATCAACGGTAAAGATGATGCAAAATCGTACTGGTGTTGAAGACGATAGGGATTGCATCCTTTGGATTCAACAAGATTCATGATCCCGTTATATATTAAATATGTATGTACATAGTACATATATATTTAATATGCACATTTTCAGAATATGTGCAGATTTCTTCATATTTTTATCATATGTTTTCAAATATATCAGAGGCGGATCCAGGAATTTTATCCGGGGGGTGGGGGGGCGACCCCGCCTCTACCATTACAAATACAATAGAATACAAATGCATAAATAGTTGCGGGAGTCTGGGGGCGGCTAGACACCTTTACTGTTTTTGACCCCGGGATACCCTCTAAAATCTGCAACTTCTATCAAGGCAAAGCACACAGTTGCGGGGGTCTGGCGGCGGAAGTCTTCGGTCAACTGGAGACGTATCAGACATTTTTTCCGACAAAATTTAAAACAACGGATGGGAACGTTACATCAGACAGTGCATTACACATGTAAATGTGTAAATGTAGCATAATATACACGTGTAGACATGAAATCGCAGCACAATGCACTTTGATGAATAGGCTTTGATGAAAAATAATAACAAGGAATAGTAAGCCACAAAGTCGCTGGGGTCTGGGGGGGACCAAAGGGGGGACCCTTGTGTAAAATTTCAGTCTGAAAAAATTTCGGGGGGGGGGGGGCGCCCCCGCCCCCCCCCTGTTTCCGCGCTTGATATATATATATTATAGTGACAAGCGTCAATGAGTTCATCTGTTTTGTCGCTCGGCTGTGTTTTGCTAATATGTATATATATATATATATATAATATATATATATAATATATATATATATATATATATATATATATATATATATATATATATATATATATATATATATATATATATATATATATATATGCTCTTTGCTTTTAGTTATCCTTCCGTAGTGCGGTTGCAGACTGCTCTCTAACAGGTGTTGTATCGCTTACAATCTTTATAAGCATTTGTACAGGTGACAGGTGCGTTATTTTTTTGTTCATACATTGACAATTAACGTCTTTGCATCAACACATGGGTTCCGCTGAGCTAAATGTCGCTTGCGCCAAGGCCAGTTGGCTTGCGGGGAGTACCCCAGTCGTTGGACGGGCTCCAGTAAGCATGACACAGAAACCCGTCTGTGTATAGCTAGAAAAAAAACCCGTCTGTAACGCCAGTATTCCGAGCCTTCCGCTCCCCCAGCGTATATATGTATGTATATATTTTTTAGTAAATCTGGGTTATCTTTTTATATGAATTAAAATTGGTCAATTTGTAGATATATTGATCGTAAATTTTCAAAATCGTCAAGTGGGAATAACTTACAAAAAAGTTACAAAAAAATTACAAAAAAGTTACAAAAAAGTCACAAAAAAGTTACAAAAAAATTACAAAAAAGTTACAAAAACATTTTTGTATTTTTTATCAAAAACTGGTTTTTTATATAGAATTCGGCCAGTTTGTAGATATACTGATCGTTAAAATTCAAAATCGTCAACTGGGAAAAAACTTACAAAAAAGTTACAAAAAAGTTACAAAAAAATTACAAAAAAGTTACAAAAAATTTTGTATATGTTTTCAACTGCAAATTACAAAAAAGTTACAAAAAAATTAGAAACTTGCACTCGAGTTACAAAAAACTTACACAAAAGTTACAAAAAAATTACAAAATTATTACAAAAAATGACAAAAAAGTTACAAAAAAATTACAAACTTGCACAGTGAAATTACAAAAATGTGACATAAAAATTACAAATTTATTACATATTGTTTGTAATAAATTTGTAATTTTTTTGTAATATTTTTGTAATCAGATTTTTTCCTGTGACTTGATCCAAATAGTGGACCTATTTTTTTAAGTAGAGCACCTTGGGGGAAGCGTTTTGCTTCAAGAACCCCTATTTCATTTTTTAGATTTTCTGAGATATGACCCACGAAATCTGAACCCTCAGTGAGGGACGTTTTCTCAATTTTTTTCCGAAGCCCTTGTTTTTTCCGTTCTAATCGTGTCTAAATGGTGTCAGATTATTGTTTTCAATTTTTTAGAATGGAAACAAAGGCTTTTTGACAGGGTTCCTGCCGAAAAATTGGCCAAATTCGCCAGAAACGTCCAATTTTTGACCAAATTCAAACTTGGCCTTAATTTAGGCTTAGGGCTTAGGCTTAGTATGGGGCTTAGGCTTAGGCTTAGTATCAGGCTTAGGCTTAGGTTCAGGCTTAGGCTTAGGCTCAGGCTTAGGCAATTGAAAATCGAAATTTTCAGAAAAAATCCTACCAGCTTAGCCTAGAGAATCCTGCCAGCTAAGCCTAGACGATGCCTTAAAACATCATAAGGCACTCAAAACTATCCGAAAACAAAGATTACATCCATTTTTGGCTTCGAACTTTGGCCTACGTTCACTTACAAAAACACTGAAAATGCCATTTGCAAGGGGTCATAGCTCAGAAAATCCAAATTTGTGGATATGGGTTCTATTACAAAAAATGCTTCCCTCAAAATGCTCTACTCCAAAAAATAGGTCCACTAATTTCCCCCCCCCCTAACTGCACTTGATCCCACTATTTCCCCCCCCCCAACTGCATTTAACCCCAGACTGCCGCGGACTGCGTGTGCGTTTTCACCCCCCCCCTTCCCGCCCACCCGGTCGTCGACCATCAGTTCAGCACTCCCCCTTCGCAAAATCCTGGGTACGCTACTGAGCCTGAGGCATACATGTAGTTGGGGGGGGGGATGGGGGGGGGGAAGACCCCCCCCCCCAAAATTCGGTCCCAGGGGGGGGAGGGGGGGTCCCGCCAGGGGAAAAAGAGGCGGGAGGGTCCCGGCGGGAGTAAAATTTTGGCCAAAATTAAAAAAAATCGGCATTTTTTTGTGAAATTTAAGCGATTTTTACAAAAATTTTCGCCAAACATTGTCAAAATCGGTGTTTTTTTGTCAAAAAAGGTAAAAATTGCGTCATTTTTGGGAGGGGGGGGTCAAAATGAGCTGACACAGGGGAGGGGGGTCCCACCAAGGGGGGGGGAGGGGTACCCAAAATTTTGGTGCTGTTACATGTATGGCCTGAGGCCTAATTTGAATGAAAAACCTGCTAAGAATCATCATGAGTAACTATGCTGCACTAAAATACCCCAAATAGCTCCATATTTTAAAAACTTTTCAAAGCCTGAACTGATTTACAAAATTTCAGCATTTAGTAGCTTAGAGGTTACTCTTTCAGTGATAGCAGTAGGTTTTTATTTGATGAAGTATTTTTAATAAATCCAATTTTGCGCAAAAAATTTAATGTAAAGTTTATTTTTTTAGACAAAGTTTGATTTCCAGCTAAAGCTTGCATCCTACAAACTTCTAACCTAGCCAATTTGAAAGAGCGTTCAATTTTGACCCCCCCCTGGATTTGGGGGATATACAATATATATATATGGGTCAGACGGGAGAAATTATTTTCGATTCTATTTCGCTTCCTACTCCATCTTTTAATAAAAATATGAAACCCCCATCGTCAGCCATGCCCCCAATCTGATCTCTAGCCCCCAAAATAGCTGTCGCCCCTTTTAATAAAAATCTGAAGTGAAATTATTGGTGTTAAAACCTTTAGGGGTCGAATAAGTCGGAAAAACGGCATTTTTTCGACTAATGATCCGGAGTCCCCCACCCCCTATATCCCGCAAACCTAGGGGGGGGGGTCAAAATTGAACGCTCTTTCGAATAGGCTAGGTTAGAAGTTTGTAGGATGTAAGCTTTAGCTGGAAATCAAACTTTGTCAAAAAATTAAACTTTACATCAAATTTTTTGCGCAAAATTGGATTTATGCAAAAATACTTAATCAAATATAGACCTGCTGCTACCACTGAAAGAGCAACTTCTAAGCTACTAAATACTGAAAAAAATTTGTAAATCGGTTCCGGCTTTGAAAAGTTACAAAACTTTTTCTGAAGCTACCAGGACCAGGCTGATTGAAGCGTTACAGCACAAGTACGTTTCAGTACAAATTCCGGGCTATAGCTGCGAAATTTTTTAAAATATGAAGCTAGTTGGGGTTTTTTAGTGCGGTAAAAATATTTCTAATGCTTCTTAGCAGGTTTTTCCTTGAATTTAGGCCTCAGGCTTAGGCTTAGGCTTAGTGCTTAGGCTTAGTGCTTAGGTTTAGGCTTAGGTTAGGCTTAGGCTTAGTGCTTAGGCTGAGACTTAGTGCTTAGGCTTAGGCGTTGTAGGTGGGACAGCAAAGGCTTAGTCCTAGTTGCTTGCATCAAATAAAAGGACACTTGCTACTGTGAGATCATAAATATAGCTGCACTTTTAAACCGAATTTGACTGTCAGTGCCAGCTTGCTGCTGAGCATCAGTGACGTTTTCAAATCGTATTCATGGTATTAGCTTTCATTAAAAATCGCTACTTATATATGCCTAATGATGCTGATTTTTCTATGAAAATGTAATTAATTTATTGTCTACGGAAAAGAAACTAAAACTTTTGATATGCTAGCTTAATTTAACTATGTATGTATATTTCGCCTCTCTTTTCAGTTGGCAAAATTACGATTTTTAGTATAAATGAGCTAAATATGTTGCTAACAAAACTGTATTAAATATATTTTATGTGTTATATACTTTATGACGATCAAACTTCAGGCTGATATTACGACTGTATTGGTCATAATTTTCGACGATTAGCCGTATTATGTCGAAAAACGATGATTTTCGACAAAAATTGAATTTTTTCGAAAAGCTATAAATCAACGTTTTGTCGCTTGGAAAGTGCTAAAAATGAACTCAGCGCATGCGAAAACCTATAAAAATGTGTTTTCACGGTGAAAAAATGTCAGTTTGAATTTATCCCCCCCCCCGCCTCAGTTGCGCCCAATTATATATATATATATATGTATATGTAAGGGGACTCCGGATCATTAGTCGAAAAAATGCCATTTTTCCGACTTATTCCACCCCTAAGGGTTTTAACACCAATAACTTCACTCTAGATTTTTATTAAAAGGGGCTAGAGATCAGATTGGGGGCTTGGCTGACGATGGGGGTTCTATATTTTTATTAAAAGATGGGGTAGGAAGCGATTTATGGGCAAAAATAATTTTTCCCCTTCTGCCGAACCGTCACCAACTGTAAATAATCTCTGAATTTTGGGTGAAAAAATTTGGATATAATTTACCCTTTCCATTCAGATAAAATCCACAGAAAATTTATATACAGAATTTAACCCAGAATTTAGAGATCGGCCGCTAAGCCAAGTGTCGGCCCGGAGCCGCAGCCATTTTCATCGGGCGGGCCCCGGGCCGGCCCCGGGCCGGCCCGGGCCCGGCATCAGCCCGCGGCCCGCCACCGGCCCCGGGCCGGCCCGGGCCCGGCATCAGCCCGCGGCCCGCCACCGGCCTCGGGCCGGCCCGGGGCCGTTGCAGTCGGCCCGGGGCCGGCCCGGTCGGCCCGGTCAGCCCCAGCCGGCCCGCTGTTTGCCGGGAATCGGCCCGGGGCCGGCACGGTCGGCCCGGTGGGCCCTGGTTGGCTTGATCACTAATAAAGACTGCTAAAGTCCAAGGACGACTGTAGCTCACTAATAAAATTACATGCAACTGTAACGTTTTGCATTACAAACACAAAGCTGCCCCTTAAAGCAGCAGTGTTATTCCCCAGCTGTTGATTCGCTAAGATAGCGCGAGCTCCCGCCCGGACCTTACACTCTATCTGTAGAATGAATTAATGACAAGCAGACGCTGAACGGAAAGCTAAAATACTGTAACTTGTATCAATTTTGATGTAGGCGGGGTGCACTCCACCAAATAAATCAATAACTTAAGTCTCAGCTTAAGCGTTTACAAAATGCTTCAACTGCACTAATCTTCACATTGTTGCAGCGCACTTGAGTCAAATTATAAACTTAAGCCTGAGATACATAAGTGTAGTCCACCCGCCGTTGGTTTTAGTTCTCGCTCACAACACTTGCTTTTAAATACATTCATATTAAACTGAAGACAAAGTTCGCTAGTTGCCGTGAAGACCAGTTGCTCTACGGGGGTTTGTTTGTGACGTCCATTCTGTATGTATAACTTCATTTGATTGGTTCGAGGCTGAAGCTCCACCCCGCGGCCCGGTCGGCCCGGGGCCGGCCCGCTGCCACGCGGCCCCGGGCCGGTGGCGGGCCGCGGGCCGCAGTGCAGCCGGGCCGGGCCGTCTGACTGAGCGTCCGTCTGACCCAGCCCCCTACCCCCCCCCCCCGAACTACGCCACATCGTCGTACACCGACGAACAGAGAACATTTTTGCACAGTACTGCATTTTTGTTGAAATTTTTATATCCGCAGCCTTAAGACGCATAGAATCGCGTATCCAAATTACAGCCTAGAATTGTAATGTTTTCCAATATGCCAATCATTCGTGTGCCAATCATGCCAATCATTGACATTTTGACCGATCACGTCAAGGCGAACAAAATGCTGGCTATATGTGAACAAAAATCGCAAGCCGAAATTTCACTCACGTTAATTCCTTATATATATACAGTGAATGCGAATTTGTATCAACCAACTTCGTATTTTGTGTTTGAGGTTGAGCATATACTTTTTCACCAGCTTGCCATTTGTGCATCTGAAATCGGCCCCAAATTTTCAGGAGCGCCGCCAAATTATTGTTTATGTTTGGATTACTGTTGGTGCACCTTTTTGCTAAATGTCATGTTTCTGCTTAGTTTCTGTTAATTTTTCGTCATATATCAGTAAGTTTTCAGAAGCCACTTTTCTGTATATAAGTTGACAGACAACAGAAACTTAGCATAAAATTCCAAGAAAATTTTTTTGTTAATTTTCATTTTTGTGTCATTTTCCAAAGCAGAAAACGTGTTTTACGTTGTATATATATATATATATATATATATATATATATATATATATATATATATATATATATATATATATATATATATATATATATATATATATATATATATATATATATATATATATATATATATATATATATATATACATATATTTCCTCCACCTTCCCGAAAGGTTTTTTGTCATTTTTTTGTTATTTCGCCCCTCCCCCTCCTTCCGAAACATCTAAAGCTGACAAAAATGTATGTATATTGTATATATAATATCTTATCCTTTCCCATTGATGAATTCTTCTCTCAAAATTAAAAAATATGCTGATATTTGGTGTCCGCTTTTTTGTTGTCGGCTTGTCTTTGTGCACACAAAAATGGTGCCAATTGGGCCACCTTAGGTTTTTTTCCAACAAACGCGGTGGGTTTTTTCCGATTGGCTAAAGTGGTGAAAAGTATATGCTCAACCTCAAACACAAAATACGAAGTTGGTTGATACAAATTCGCATTCACTGTATATATATAAGGAATTAACGTGAGTGAAATTTCGGCTTGCGATTTTTGTTCACATACAGCCAGCAGTTTATTTTGCTCGCCTTGACGTGATCGGTCAAAATGTCAATGATTGGCATGATTGGCACACGAATGATTGGCATATTGGAAAACATTACAATTCTAGGCTGTAATTTGGATAAGCGATTCTATGCGTCTTGAGGCTGCGGATATATATAAAAGTTTCAATAAAAATGCAGTACTGTGCAAAAATGTTCTCTGTTCGTCGGTGTACGACGATGTGGCGTAGTTCGGGGGGCAGGGGCTGGTTAAGACGACGCTCAGTCAGACGGCCCGGCCCGGCTGCACTGCGGCCCGCGGCCCGCCACCGGCCCGGGGGCCGCGTGGCAGCGGGCCGGCCCCGGGCCGACCGGGCCGCGGGGTGGAGCTTCAGCCTCGAACCAATCAAATGAAGTTATACATACAGAATGGACGTCACAAACAAACCCCCGTAGAGCAACTGGTCTTCAAGGCAACTAGCGAGCTTTGTCTTCAGTTTAATATGAATATATTCAAAGAAAGTGCTTGTGAGCGAGAACTAAAACCAACGGCGGTGGGACTACACTTATGTATCTCAGGCTTAAGTTTATAATTTGACTCAAGTGCGCTGCAACAATGTGAAGATTAGTGCAGTTGAAGCATTTTGTAAACGCTTAAGCTGAGACTTAAGTTATTGATTTATTTGGTGGAGTGCACCCCGCCTACATCAAAATTGATACAAGTTACAGTATTTTAGCTTTCCGTTCAGCGTCTGCTTGTCATTAATTCATTCTACAGCTAGAGTGTATATAAGGTCCGAGAGCTCGCGCTATCTTAGCGAATCAACAGCTGGGGAATAACACTGCTGCTTTAAGGGGCAGCTTTGTGTTTGTAATGCAAAACGTTACAGTTGCATGTAATTTTATTAGTGAGCTACAGTCGTCCTTGGACTTTAGCAGTCTTTATTAGTGATCAAGCCAACCAGGGCCCACCGGGCCGACCGTGCCGGCCCCGGGCCGATTCCCGGCAAGCAGCGGGCCGGCTGGGGCCGGCTTAAGCTTGCATATCAAAAGTTTTAGTTTCTTTTTTGTAGACAATAAATTAATTACATTTTCATAGAAAAATCAGCATCATGAGGCATAAGTAGCGATTTTTAATGAAAGCTAATACCATGAATACGATTTGAAAACGTCACTGATGCTCAGCAGCAAGCTGGCACTGACAGTCAACTGCAACGGCCCCGGGCCGGTCCGATGCCGGGCCCGGGCCCGGCCCGGGCCGACACTTGGCTTAGCGGCCGATCTCTAAAATCTGGGTTAAATTCTGTATATAAATTTTCTGTGGATTTTATCTGAATGGAAAGGGTAAATTATATCCAAATTTTTTCACCCAAAATTCAGAGATTGTTTACAGTTGGTGACGGTTCGGCAGAAGGGGAAAAATTATTTTTGCCCATAAATCGCTTCCTACCCCATCTTTTAATAAAAATATAGAACCCCCATCGTCAGCCAAGCCCCCAATCTGATCTCTAGCCCCTTTTAATAAAAATCTAGAGTTAAGTTATTGGTGTTAAAACCCTTAGGGGTGGAATAAGTCGGAAAAATGGCATTTTTCGACTAATGATCCGGAGTCCCCTTACATATATATAATTGGGCGCAACTGAGGCGGGGGGGGGGAAATTCAAACTGACATTTTTTCACCGTGAAAACACATTTTTATAGGTTTTCGCATGCGCTGAGTTCATTTTTAGCACTTTCCAAGCGAAAAAACGTTGATTTATAGCTTTTCGAAAAAATTCAATTTTTGTCGAAAATCATCGTTTTTCGACATAATACGGCTAATCGTCGAAAATTATGACCAATACAGTCGTAATATCAGCCTGAAGTTTGATCGTCATAAAGTAACACATAAAATATATTTAATACAGTTTTGTTAGCAACATATTTAGCTCATTTATACTAAAAATCGTAATTTTGCCAACTGAAAAGAGATGCGAAATATACATAGTTAAATTAAGCTTGCATATCAAAAGTTTTAGTTTCTTTTTTGTAGACAATAAATTAATTACATTTTCATAGAAAAATCAGCATCATGAGGCATAAGTAGCGATTTTTAATGAAAGCTAATACCATGAATACGATTTGAAAACGTCACTGATGCTCAGCAGCAAGCTGGCACTGACAGTCAAGTTCGGTTTAAAAGTGCAGCTATATTTATGATCTCACAGTAGCAAGTGTCCTTTTATTTGATGCAAGCAACTAGGACTAAGCCTTTGCTGTCCCACCTACTACGCCTAAGCCTAAGCACTAAGTCTCAGCCTAAGCACTAAGCCTAAGCCTAACCTAAGCCTAAACCTAAGCACTAAGCCTAAGCACTAAGCCTAAGCCTGAGGCCTAAATTGACGGAAAAACCTGCTAAGAAGCATTAGAAATATTTTTACCGCACTAAAAAACCCCAACTAGCTTCATATTTTAAAAAATTTCGCAGCTATAGCCCGGAATTTGTACTGAAACGTATATACTTGTGCTGTAACGCTTCAATCAGCCTGGTCCTGGTAGCTTCAGAAAAAGTTTTGTAACCTTTCAAAGCCGGAACCGATTTACAAAATTTTTTCAGTATTCAGTAGCTTAGAAGTTGCTCTTTCAGTGGTAGCAGCAGGTCTATATTTGATTAAGTATTTTTGCATAAATCCAATTTTGCGCAAAAAATTGGATGTAAAGTTTAATTTTTTGACAAAGTTTGATTTCCAGCTAAAGCTTACATCCTACAAACTTCTAACCTAGCCTATTCGAAAGAGCGTTCAATTTTGACCCCCCCCTAGGTTTGCGGGATATAGGGGGTGGGGGACTCCGGATCATTAGTCGAAAAAATGCCGTTTTTCCGACTTATTCGACCCCTAAAGGTTTTAACACCAATAATTTCACTTCAGATTTTTATTAAAAGGGGCGACAGCTATTTTGGGGGCTAGAGATCAGATTGGGGGCATGGCTGACGATGGGGGTTTCATATTTTTATTAAAAGATGGGGTAGGAAGCGAAATAGAATCGAAAATAATTTCTCCCGTCTGACCCATATATATATTGTATATCCCAAATCCCGGGGGGGGGGGTCAAAATTGAACGCTCTTTCAAATTGGCTAGGTTAGAAGTTTGTAGGATGTAAGCTTTAGCTGGAAATCAAACTTTGTCCAAAAAAATAAACTTTACATTAAATTTTTTGCGCAAAATTGGATTTATTAAAAATACTTCATCAAAAAAAACCTACTGCTATCACTGAAAGAGTAACCTCTAAGCTACTAAATGCTGAAATTTTGTAAATCAGTTCAGGCTTTGAAAAGTTTTTAAAATATAGAGCTATTTGGGGTATTTTAGTGCAGCATAGTTACTCATGATGATTCTTAGCAGGTTTTTCATTCAAATTAGGCCTCAGGCTCAGTAGCGTACCCAGGATTTCGCGAAGGGGGAGTGCTGAACTGATGGTCGACGACCGGGTGGGCGGGAAGGGGGGGGAGTGAAAACGCACACGCAGTCCGCGGCAGTCTGGGGTTAAATGCAGCTGGGGGGGGGGGGAATAGTGGGATCAAGTGCAGTTAGGGGGGGAAAAATAGTGGACCTATTTTTTGGAGTAGAGCATTTTGAGGGAAGCATTTTTTGTAATAGAACCCATATCCACAAATTTGGATTTTCTGAGCTATGACCCCTTGCAAATGGCATTTTCAGTGTTTTTGTAAGTGAACGTAGGCCAAAGTTCGAAGCCAAAAATGGATATAATCTTTGTTTTCGGATAGTTTTGAGTGCCTTATGATGTTTTAAGGCATCGTCATGGCTTAGCTGGCAGGATTCTCTAGGCTAAGCTGGTAGGATTTTTTCTGAAAATTTCGATTTTCAATTGCCTAAGCCTGAGCCTACGCCTAAGCCTGAACCTAAGCCTAAGCCTGATACTAAGCCTAAGCCTAAGCCTAAGCCCCATACTAAGCCTAAGCCCTAAGCCTAAATTAAGGCCAAGTTTGAATTTGGTCAAAAATTGGACGTTTCTGGCGAATTTGGCCAATTTTTCGGCAGGAACCCTGTCAAAAAGCCTTTGTTTCCATTCTAAAAAATTGAAAACAAAAATCTGACACCATTTAGACACGATTAGAACGGAAAAAACGAGGGCTTCGGAAAAAAACTGAGAAAACGTCCCTCACTGAGGGTTCAGATTTCGTGGGTCATATCTCAGAAAATCTAAAAAATGAAATAGGGTTTCTTGAAGCAAAACGCTTCCCCCAAGGTGCTCTACTTAAAAAAATAGGTCCACTATTTGGATCAAGTGCAGTTGGGGGGGGGAATAGTGGACCTATTTTTTGGAGTAGAGCACCTTGAGGGAAGCATTTTTTGTAATAGAACACCTATCCACAAATTTGTATTTTCTGAGCTATGACCCCTTGAAAATTGCATTTTCAGTGTTTTTGGAAGTGAACGCAGGCCATAGTTTGAAGCCAGAAATGGCTGTAATCTTTGTTTTTGGATAGTTTTGAGTGCGTTATGATGTTTTAAGGCATCGTCTAGGCTTAGTTGGCAGGATTCTCTAGGCTAAGCTGGCATGATTTTTTCTGAAAATTTCGATTTTTTTATTGCCTAAGCCGGAGCCTAAGCCTAAGCCTGAACCTAAGCCTAAGCCTAAGCCCAAGCCTAAATTAAGGCCAAGTTTGAATTTGGTCAAAAATTGGACGTTTCTGGCGAATTTGGCCAATTTTTCGGCAAAAATCCGGTCAAAGAGCCTTTGTTTTGATTCTAAAAAATTTTAACCAATATGTAGAGTCCATTTAAGCACGTTTAGAACGAGAAAAATAAGGGTTTCTGAAAAAATTTGCGAAAACGTCCCTGACTGAAGGTTCAGACTTCGGGGGGTCGTATCTCAGTAAATCCAAAAAATGAAAGAGGTTCTTGAAGCGAAAATGCTTCCCCCAAGGTGGTCTACTCAAAAAAATAGGTCCACTATTCCCCCCCCCCCAACTGCATTTAACCCGTGAAATCATAGTGGTTGCAGGGGTCTGGGCCTGGGGGCGGCAGCCCCCAGAAGCTGAAGCTTTTTTAGAATTTTGAAATACAATTTGCATTGAAAAAGCAATTCTAGGCAACACTGGTCGTAAAATCATAGTTGTAGCAGCGGTCTGTTCCGAGAGTCAGATTTTGTTATGTGAGCGTTATCGTTGTTACTAAATGGATTTTTTGGCAAAATTCATATTTCAAACTTTTAACTTTAGATAAAAAAAGCACCAAAAATCGGCCCATGCGGGGACTAGCAAGCCTGAAAAATACGTGGTATATAGCCAATCGGGAAAAAAAACCCACCCCGTTTGTCGGGAAAAAACCCACCCCAGTTTCTGAGCTTAGGGTGGTTCAATGGGTACCAATTTTTGTGTGCAATAAAACAACCTCTAAACAACTCCATACACGAGTTTAGAACTGATTCTGATCATGTTTACAATTTTTATGAGGAATCGAAATTTTGATTGTTTTCACCTACGAAGCTTGAAAAATTTGGCCAACTTTGAACAATCGGTACTCCTCATCTAAACAAAGTTATCCAAATATGTTCAAATCCCACGGAGGCCACCTATAGGGCTAAAAATTAAGCAAAAATGTTGAGTTCCACACTGAACCACAGCTGAGCCACAGTGGCTCAACTTCATGGGAAAAAAACCCACGTCGGGGAAAAAAACCCAATTTTTCAAGTTGTGTAATTCGATGAATAAACGTGATAGAAACACAAAACCGGTCTTGTTGGGTGCCCATATGATGAGAAATTACTAACAAACCCGGAACTCTGGCGAGGCACGAAACCTGTTCGGGTAATGTTTCAAAATTTGAATACCCTCATTTTTTGCAAAATTTGGCCGTAAACAGCCCAAAATGACGTGATTAGATGTTTTAAACAAGAATCAATGCTTTTTAACGTCATATTATGACACAATGATGAATTTTCAGTGCCTACTAGGGTTGTTTCAATTATTTAATTATTTTCAATTTCAATACCATTATCAATTTTTTGTCCAAATATTTTCAATTTCAATACCATTATGAATTTTTTGACCAATTATTTTCAATTTCAATACCATTATCTATTTTTTGCCCAAATATTTTCAATTTCAATACCATTTTTATTTTTTTCTCGAAATATTTTCAATTCAATTTCAATTTTGCAAATATTTTCAATTTCAATTATTTTTCAATTTTTTTTAGCGTAACTGCTGAGGCTGTTTTAATAAGTAATATTATGATAACTGTTTGTAACTGTTCCTCTATAAGAACGAAAATGCGACACGCATCGCACACGCACCTGCGCTATTTAACCAGACGGACTCTAACACGTGATTTTTTTATCTATCCTAGAGTTACGAGCGTCGAAAAGAGATCGTAAAACCGTCATTCAAGTTGCAGAACGTTTGAGTAAACTGACTGTGTTACGAAACGCAATGAAAGTGAATGATGTAAAGATTTGAATACACTTTTTAATAAGTTTCGGATCACAACGAAAGACACCACGAATTGCGTCAACAAAAAAGGACTAAAGACTACCTATGCGCTCAGTAAAATTTGTATACAAGTTAAAATATGTAATTTTTTTCAATAGCCGTTCAACCATATGACGCCACTCAACCTAGCTTACTGCGAACATGTCATAACTTCTAATCTCGGTGAATAGGATAATTTTTGGCAATCTGGGCCCGATTTATTGAAACAAAATGTTCGTCGTTAAAAATGTTCGTCGTTAAAAGAGCAAATGTTCGTCGTTGAAAAACAAATGTTCGTCGTTGAAAAACAAATGTTCGTCGTTGAAAGTTCGTCGTTGAAGTTGTTCGTCGTTGAAATTGTTCGTCGTTGAAAAATTTTTCAACGACGAGCTTTGGTTTTTTAGAACATTATTATGTTCTAAAAGACAAAAGCTCGTTGTTAAAAAATTTAAAAAAAAAACTCAAGACATCCGTTGAAATGTTCGCCGTTGAAAATTTTTCAACGATGAACATTTGTTTTTCAACGACGAACATTTGTTTTTCAACGACGAACATTTGTTTTTTCAACGACGAGCATTTTCAACGACGAACATTTGCTTTTTCAACGACGAACATTTGTTTTTCAACGACGAGCATTTGTCCTATAATTATATACGTGTTATGTTCGTCGTTGAAGATGTTTCGATCAATCCAAAATTTTCAACGACGAATATTGTCAACGACGAACATTTTGCTTTGATAAATCGAGTGTCAATACTTTTTGTAAAAGTTGTGTTGGAACGTTTAAGGGGGTAGTGTCGCGAAAGCAGTCGATTTTGCGCGACTATAAAACTTTTTCAATGAAAGATAGGTCATTTTTCTTTATATATTCTAAAAATATGTTTTAAGACAAATATTTTTGCCAAGTTTCAGAAAAATTGATCCAGCATACAGTTAGCAGTGAAGTCGCAAAGTCGGAAAAATGACGTTTTGAAAACCTATTCACATTCGATAATTTCGTCAGAATTAAAAACATTTTGTTTAAATTCTTAACACAAAGTAAAAGCACATATGCTCTAGTTTATGTACACAAAATTTAGTGCAAATTGCTTGAGTCGCTGTGGAGTAATGCCTGTTTGAACTGTGAAACTGTGCGTAACCTGTAAGGTACTCACAGCAATAATGATAAATTGTAAAAAATTTAGACACTTATTTTAAAATCAAAAGAAAAAAGAACCTTCATTTTTCATTTTTCTTATTTGTGACAAAAAA